>JAHWXV010629497.1:0-16294 GCA_024586415.1 Phrixothrix hirtus | reverse complement strand
CAAATATGAAAATGTAAATGTCTGTATGAATTAAGCAAAGATACATCATTTTGTTTCCATAGGTCTCTTAATTAGAAAACTTTTTATACACACGTTATTAGGAACGGATCAAGGCGTTGCGTACCAACGTTACCTGCCATACACACTAATTATAATGACTGGTGTATATCAGGCAGACTTCAAGCTACATGTCATTACATAATGCTAATAAAATATTCTGGGAAATTATCCTAAAATTGCATTGACAAATTATATTATTTGTAGGAAATTATATCAATGACATAAAGAAGTATTCATATAAACATAATGTTTGGCTCCGGAAGTAAATCTCAAATAAACAGTTATGGCTTTTTATTTTATTGCATGAAATATAGTCGTTATTTTAATATATTAAATATGAAAATACTGTTAATACATATCGTATAAGGATGTAATTGCAAGTAGAATAAAAGTTACCAAAGTACAATAGAAAGCATTCAATTAGAAACACATTGAATGGTGAAATTATTATCACTCTACAAATGAATGCATAAATAATTTATTCACATCATTTAGTCTATTGTCATTAACTAAAATTTATATGCATTTAAATCGGACAATTACTAATTTCTATTGTATACGTACATTTTCTGTATTATAAACCAATGGTATGGTATAACTCCAGGGGAGCTTTGACCAAGCGCATCAATTGAATGTATAGCAAATTGCACTTTTAGAATATTTCACTCTCGATATAGCTAAACGTAGTCACTTTTAGCGTAGGCACTGCATAGAAATATGAGTGACAATAATTTTTATTAACCTTAAGAAAGTTACTTATATTAAAGGGAATACCTAACATTGAGTAAACTTTAAACGACATTTTATGATTCATGAAAGATGTGCATTCCAATATGTGCAAATTGAAAGTGCAATTTAGAATATTCTTTAATACCTCAATTACTTAATTCAGCAAATCTAGTCTGCTCTATTTAATTAGGTACGATTTCAAGTAAAAAGTTTTTTATTTTAATTGTGATATAACGTCAGAAAGGCATTCTATAGCAACGTCACGCTATGCTGCCGTGTCCTTTGCCGCAAAACATGTAAACATAACCCGGCAATTGAAAAATATTATTTAAATTTAATAGTAAATGGTATTTCTAATTTTTGAACATTAAATATAATAAATAACCCTCACTATAGTAACACCAAGCTCCTAAAAGCATTGCTTGGTAACCATGCAAAGCGTCACCATGCGTTACGGGAAAATGTAACTAAAACTTCCGTAACAAATTTATTTTAATTTAATAAAACGAAATAATGTAGTCTTCCCAACTTTATTATAAAGTTGTGAAGTTGTGAACACAAATTTGTATACAAACAATTTTTACTAAATTTATTTTAATCTTTTTTAAGGTGCCAGCACTAAATTAAATAATATGACGTCATATAAGTATTAAAATAAAAATCCTGTAGTAAAATATACATATATTTGAAAAAGATATGCTTATTACAACAAGGTGTGATTTTTCATAATGAGTGACAAGAAATGACAACAAGATGAACATAAATGACGTTCATTTATTTATATTAAATAATATGGTTGTTCTACATTCTGTTGCATAATTAACATGATGTAATATTTCGTTCGTTATAATTCCAATAATGCTAAACTAAAGGTTTGCAGTAATGGGTATTACGCTGGAAATACTTTAATTACACAAACAAAAACAATAAGAGTAGAACGAACCATATTTTGTGAAGTGTAAAGAATCAGACGAAACCAATATACCAGGCGCTTTCGAAAACTAACCTCCTTTAGGCTATAAATAAAAAAGTGTAATAGATAACATTATTTTATTACTTAAAACATAAAACTACAGCTTTCCACTACTTTTCAACATAGGCATCATGTAAGTCTAAGCATTGGTCATTGCGTTTCACTAACTTCGGAATCCCCTCTTCAAAAAAACCCAACCACTTGGGAACGTAGCCGAATTGTCACAGCATTTTGAATTTCTTCATCGTCAAAGTGCTGGGATTCTAGCACTTCTTCGTGTAAGTGAACACATGAAAATCATTTCGAACCAAGTTAGAAAATGATATCGAAGAGGTCCTATTTGAATTGACTTAAAAGGTTTTGAGTTGGTCGAGAACTGTGAGGACGAGCGTTTCTCATGCGAAAACACAGCCCCTGACGTCGGCATAACCACAACGTTTGTTTTGAATGGATCGTATCAATTTTGCAAAGTCTCACAGTAGACTTCAAAAGCGATCCTTGTACCACGGCCCCACGCATTCAAAAAAGCTGTGGCTATAACCTTCCTCGCCGACAAATTTTGGCGGATTATTTTTGGTTTGGTTGGTAAAGCGGTATGACCCCATGCCATTGACTGAGGTTTTGTATCAGCATTCATATAGGATTCCCAAGTGCCGTCGGCAGTCATAATTTTGTTCAAAAATGCTTGTGCTTCCATTTTCAATCGTGAAAGGAAGTCTAGGGGAACATTTGGCCATAAAATATATTTTTGTAAATAAAAATTTGCTAAGTTCAGAAATAATCAAGAAAAGATATTCCTTGAATTTAGGAGACCAATGGTCAAGTATGGAATTCAAAAATATTAAAAAAATGCTTAGAAAATATTTTCAAATGGCTGAAAGCTCCCTATTTCTAGGGAGCATTCGACCAGAAGGAGGGGAACTTTCAGCCGTGCACAAAAAAACAAATTAAAATATCGAAAATAATGGAAAGTTTAGAAAAAGTTTTATTCAAGACGAAATTAAAGGCGTTCTGGTAGTTCCAGACTTTGGAGGAGTTTTTAATTTTCTTATTATATCTTCAAAGGCAACCTCATTTATGTCATTATTAAGTAGAAAATAAAAAGTAGCTGAAAGACCCTTTCTTCTTGAAAATTTTATTTGTTTGTTTCGTTTGAATTTTCTTAAATTTGGCCAACTTCTTCAAACTCGTCGTTCAAGTTTTCATTGGAGTTGGCGTGAATATTGCATCACTTTCGCTAAACAACCTTTTTTTGGGTTGCTTGTTTTCTTTCCCATTCAACTTATTCTTGAAAAGGTTTCTTTTAAAACTTTTCTTTTTATTTCCTTTTTCTTGTGCAATGTTTTCTAATATTTCTTTTTCTGGAGAGTCAGTATAATTTCTCAAGATACCTGGTTTCCGCTTGCTTTTAGTTTCTTTTCTTATTGCTTTCGGAAAAAGCCTTATAAATTTTGGTATAACTTTTATTTGCTTCTTATAACAACTGCAAGATAGTATAGCTGGCAAGATTTTTATGTCAATTAAATTATTAATTTTGTCGTTTTTGACCAAAGCTTTTTCTGATCTAATTGATTTCATATCTTTAGTTTCTTTTTTTAACTTACCATTTTCATCATTTTGTTTTTCATCATTTTGTTTTTCTTCATGGTTATCATTTCCATCATTTTCGTTTTCTACATGCTCATGTTTACCTTATTGTTTGTATCATCTGCAGTTTCTTTGAGCAACAAGTGTTGATCTGTTACACAACTCGAAGTAAAATTATCATCATTAAAAGCGAATCTGTTTAATGGCTAAATTTCAGACTTATTAAAGCTACTTATAATATTATCACTTATGAAAGCGTTTAATTACGTTTGATGGGTTAGTTTAGGAATATTTTTCACTGTAATAGCTTTACCCAGATTGGATATTATTCAGACATTAAATGAGATATTGCAAAAGAATTTTTAAAAGGCTCGCAAACTCCGACTTCCAATGGCTGCATCCTGTGAGTCGTATTGGAAGCAAAACTTAATAAAACAATTCCATTGTCTTTGCGGTATGTAACGCTTGAAAGGTTAACATGTGACCCGTGGTTTCAACCAGTAATAAAATAGGATCGTCAGGAAAGCAACGGGTATGCTTTAATATATGCTTCAGTGCCGTGAGAAATAACTCCGCAATTATCCAGACAGATTTGTTTCCCAATACTAAATTTGAATTTGAAGCATTAGTCCCGAAGTCTTCCACATTTCTTATCATAATACATAATACATAAGCGGGAGGCATACTTTGTTCAGAAGCACTAATACCGGTCTCATCGAGATTACCTTCTGTTTTTAGAGGAAATTTGAGACGTTCCAGCACTTTATGGAGGTTTTCCAAAAACTGATCCACCTTAAACTTTTTAAATGCTGTGCTCTGATTAAGCTGGTACTTTCTGGTTTCTTTAAAGAAATTAGTGTGTGACGTGCCACGAACGTTGATCTGGCTTTTGCCTGCCTTTTCTGATGCTAATATGGAGAAATTTGGCAATTAGGTAAGGCAGAAGCATATACATATGCTAAATTTTGGATATGGACATATATAAATCTACAATTTAGGTCAAAACACCTCTCAATAATTATTTTTATCTCAGATTCTTACTAAATTCTAAATACTTGCCTACTCGTGTATTTGCTCGAGTATTTAGGTAAATCTTCTTCACTATCATTGCCCGAGCTATCTAAATTTTTGTAAATCTTGTCGAAGATACTCTTCTTTAGTTTTTTTTCATAAAACGTTCTTTACAAAACTTTGTGGCGTTGATCTGTTTATTCCATTGATCCTGGCGGCCTCTCACTCAGAATAGATACTATTAAAATAGCTAATAATTGCTTGTTTGATGCTATTTTCATTTATTTGGTTTCTATTGGGTTTTAAAATTCGTTTTCGAGGCATATCTGAAAAAAAACAAATTTAGTTGCATCCTAAACATACGGTAAGCATTCAGTCACGGTCTAATGTACACCAGGTACAAGTGGTTGATTGCTCTTCAATTTACTAAGAAAGTATAAATTGTTATAGAAAAAACTATTTATATCTTTAGGTTAGAATAGTCAATGTTTTTAAATACTATAATATTTGAAGATTATATCCACAAAAAAAAGCTAAATTTAAAAACCAATATCTTAAATAAAATTTGTTCGAAAAGTGTAGCACGAAAATTCTTACCTGTATATACCTTTTTAAATATTTTTGCTTAGAATGGAGGATTAACAATTGAGCAACGTAAAAGCACTAAATTTGTGGGGGAAATTTAAAACTTATTGAAAATAAATGCTCTGACTGAGTGCTCCCTGTGACTGAATGATCCTCTCCTTCCCCTAGACAAACATACACTGGCGTTAAATCTGGTGAACGTGGCGGCCCACCATTTCTACTTATTAATTCCTTACCAAAAAATTGTTTAAGAAATCCTAACGTGTCACAAGCAATATTAGGTGCTGCAAAATCCTGTTGAAAATACCTTGCTTACATTTCATCATCATGTAGCCGATTTATAAACGACACCTTAAATATCGCGACGTGACATTGCTACCCAAACGTCAATGTTCAATGGATGTAAATTACATACAAAATTGTGGAGATCTTTAGCTGCCCATCTTCTATAATTCTGACTGTGAACATGAATAATAAAAATAGTTGGATTCAATAGAATATTGTTTTGTTTACCAATATTGTCTAAAATAAAATAAAAACTAAAATATTGAATCGGTCAAATGATATGATTCTGGGCTCGCATATCTGAATAAGGATTTCGATGGTTTCGTATACTAATTCGTGTATCATATTTTAAAATATTTAAAAATATACAAAAATATCTTATCAATTATCGATATCCTAGTTAACCAAGGAATTTCAAATGCATATTCTTTACAACATTTACAAAATTGAAGGCGCAGGTAAACAAATTATTTTGTATAGGCTAATATTGATTAATTCACAAAATGATTAATTAGTTATGAAAATAATTATAAGATACTTTTTTATCAATGTGGGAATTTAACGAAGCGGCTTAAGGTTATTAAATTTTAACATCAAAGGAACCGCTAAGAGTTGCTTTATCATACATAGTTTACCGTGTTAATACCTCTTTTTTTATTTAGAAAATTCATTTAGTTCACTATACTTTTTTGTAGCAATAATTTTATCTTATGAGTGAAAGTTTCGATTTTAAACAAAAACTTGGGCCTCTTAAATTTACCTATAACACCTCATAAATCAGTTGTATTTATTACTTTTATTTTAAAATAAATATCTAACCCCTTTTTTTCATCTACAAATGTATTTATTTACGAACTAAATTTATGGCAGTAAAAATAAATATTTCCTAAACATGTGTAATTAATTTTCATTTTGTTGTTACTTGATTTTTATACTGTTTTAAACAAAGAATATAGTACAATAGGTAGTCCTATCTTCACTTCTTTTATATACATATGTATGTATGTATGTATAACGTTTCATAAAATAATCACCGTATATGAAGCAAGAATAAATTCATACAATAAAATGATCTTGAATATATCTTTAAGGATAATGTAAGTGTTGATTGTAAAGTTTCCACATATTTACGTTTTAACATTCCTAAATGCCCCTTAATTGTGCTATAAATTTTTAACAGGAATTTAATTGAACGTAATTTAGCAAAATTACAAAATGCAACAAAAAATGTGGCTTGAGTACCCTCATTACTTATGTTCAATGTTCGTGTCCGAATGTTGTCATAAAACATCGGCAAGTATAACAACTTTAACAAATTTATGATTCAAGATACGCGTGAATTACAACAGAGATGAAGGTTTTGCACGAAAAACAGAATCTCGCAAACTTTTAATAAGGCCTTTCAACCAAGATGGAAATAAGCTCTTCTAAAGGTAAAAACAGATGTGCCGTTTCCAGCACGAGATTTTCCTACTACATAAAAATTTTTGCTGTCGTTTATAGTAATCTTTGAGGAAATTGGAGGGTTTTATAGATGGAAGTTTTCTAGATAAACTAGGATGTTTTATTATAATAAAATATAATTCCATTTAATCTAAATAAACAATGTTGTTTTCACCTGCTTTCACTATGTAACTAATTGACTTTGTATACAGGCCTAACTCTAAACTTAATAGTTTTTAGTTTTGTGTTTTAATTTTAAATGTTCGTATATTAGTCGATTTGATCTTATTAAATGTTGAATTAAAATTATATTAAAGGAAATAAAATTGCAAGCGTTTGTAATGCAAATATTTAACACTTTTCAAGTTACATCAATAACATTTAATATAACAATAATATTAATAATAATAACAACAATAACATAAATATTATCAGACTAAAATGTGAAAGTTTAGTATTTCTAAGACAACGCGATGGTTGTTACTAAATTCCAGTAATAAAAGATCAAGTTACATTTATTTGATAACCAAAAACGACCGATTCAAATATTTGTTAAATTCGTTCATACTGTTCCATATTAATCTTACAATAACTAATGATTTGTGTACGTAATGAATAAAAGTAGAAAGCTACAAATTAGCAGTTTTTACTTTTAATGAAATAAATAATAATTAATAGAAGCTTCGATTTCAATAATACAGACTGTTTATTTTAAAAAGGTATTTACAAGGATTGGAAATAAATTGTTAAAACCTTACAGCGACTAAAACCGATACCAGTTGCTTCACCTAGTTCAAGAGTTACTACAGTGTGTGCCATACAACCTTTACTCATTCTTTTGGGAAACAAATGCAAGAAATAAACCGAAACTTGTTTGAATGGGATTTGATAAAATGGATCTATCTAAAATAGCAAGGTCTTTATTGCATGAACAGTTACACTGGAGCTGGGCACCAAATTTATGGATTAGATTGTTCTAAGAAATCAAGTTGCACTGTCCTCTGAAGTAGGGCGTTTTAAATTCTCCGAAAATACGGCAGTGTTACAGGATCCAAGACATCATGAATATACTGGTGGATAGTTGTACATACATAATGTACATATATGTACATACATAATAAATTTCTTTCTAAACTTTAACACCTACAATGTTAATCACATGTTATTTAAAGCAAGAGGTACTGTAACGTCGCTCTTCTCGCGGCCTTTTGAACTTCTATCATTGATCACGGATTCCTAAACAGAACCAAGAGTAGCCACTGAAGACAATTAATTCCGCTGATTACACTGATAAATGTATCCTTAATAACACTCTAGTCTTTAACGATGCCCATTTATTCAGGATGGGACAAAAGGGGGCAGTAGGGGCGTACTTCAAAAGAATGAATTCTAGCTTTGTAATTAACTGGTTTACCACGTTGTACCAATTATTCGCAACCGTCCTTGAAGTCATCAGATGATCTCGTAATGATAACATCCGCGGACAGCACTCTTGAGGTTCCGTGATCTATATTACGTAAGTCTAGAATTTTGTATAGGCTGATTTGTGCCGTCTCAACGCAACAGAGTTACTATATTGACGTAAGAACCAGCAAAAGCTTGTCGATAACATAATCTAGCTTCTCAGAACCTTATAATGCGCCTCGATTAATATTACTTCACTTTTCATATCATTCAAATCATGCAGTTAACTAGTAAATTGTACTTAAAACTTGCAATATTCATTAGAAATAAGGTGACGCTTTCTAGCTTTCTATAAGGACATTAAATATAAAAGAAATGGGATAAGTTTTAATAAGATCGTGAGAACCAATTTCGAGAAAATCGCGAAAAATCAAAGATAACAAGCGTAAACTGGCACATCCGGTTAGCCGATTTTAATCAAATCGCTGCGTTTAAGTGTCCGGCTGACTACAAACTTAAATATAAAATTTTGTTCATCTACGACTTTTCGATTTCAACATATCCTGTTCACCGATATACACACAAGCGTGCACACGCACACACGTTCATGCCCAAGTGCAACTTGACATGCAGACACGGACACGCACACTCATACGCATACTCGCAGGCATGCACTCATTTAGACACAGACACACACACACACACACATAGAAACAGAATCAAGCAGCATGCAGATGTGCAAACGTACAGACACACAGACAGAGGGACAGAGAGAGAGAGAGATATTATACAGGTACACTTACACATGCGCGCGCAGAAAGATAGATAGACACGCACTCATATTCCTCCCAGCATACGCACTCACATCCACATCCATACCCAGCTCCAGAGCCACATCTACACCCACACACGCACGCACGCATACACACACACACATACTTACACAAGCGCGCGCGCTCACTTACACGCATACTCTCACGCAAACGCACCCGCACACGCATGCGCGTACTTCTGCACACACGTACATACGTATGCGCATGTACGTAAACCTGCACACAAGCAGATACTGTATTATTATGTTGAAAATGTTAATATAGATGAATTCATAAAAAACATAAAATAAAAGCACTGCAACTTAACTTACAATATTCCTTATAGAAATGTTTATAATTAAATAATATAATGTCAACATTCCAATATTAAAACTACAACATATTTATTTGAATAATGTAACACTATTAGTGTTATCTAACTTTGTATGAGTAGTGAGGCGAAAAACCACAATTTTAAAAAATAATAGTTATTAGCCCGAAAATTAAAGAAGCTGCAAACGAAGAACAAAATTTAATAATAAATTGGCACAAAGAAGCAAAATCATTAAGAGAAGTCGCCAAGCTAGTTGAAATACACCATTTAACAATGCAATGTATCGTTAATAGGTTTAAAGTCACAAATTTAATTACAAAGAGACAACGTTCTGGGTGACCATCAAAACTGGATAATAAAGATGATCGCTTCATTTTTAAAAAAATCCGGTAAAATCTTTTCGAAAATTATATCAAACTAGTATCTCAATTAGCAGCAGCACCAGGAACACTGGTAATACTATAAACTATTAAAAATAAATTGGCAAACGAAGGTTTTAAGTTCATGTTGCACTTAGGAAGCACTATATAAACAAAATCACTATCTTTGTCATCTTTAACCGTTGATGTTCCTTCTTCATTGCAGTCGCCTGCTTACTCCATACCAATTTTCTGCTATCACACCCCCATATTTGCTTGTCAGATAAAATAATACTTTCCTAAAACGCTATTGGTTTATTTAAGGTCGGATTTCGTTGCGACGTCCAGCGTTCGCGGCCCACAGTGACGTCCAGCCGTCGTACACTGCTACAATGCTTTGCTAATGTAAATAATTTCGTTAAAGCGGCTCGCCTGGAAGGCAAAGTGACCCACCGTCAATATCTACGTCTCGACTGCTCAAAAACAAGTCGGGACGCAAATGCCAACCACACTTTTACATATGTTGGCTTAGTGAAAAGTTGATTTGAAAATGAATAGCTTCTTCAAATCTCCATATATAAGATTCAGTACAAAATCAAATTAGTCTGTATTGAGTTTAAAGAGCCTCGGAACTTTTCATTGTCAACATTAAGATGAATTTCAATTAGTGTTCTGTAATAATCTTCTTGGCTTTAAGATTTGTATAATTCCTGGGTTTCTTCTCGCGTGTAAAACAACCGCCGAATATCAGTATCTTCTTCATCTTCTATCAAAATCAATGCTTGAAATGTTTCTGAATCCATTAAAAAACTAGTTTTCACTCCGCAACTTTATAAACGACTACACAAACGCAAATCGCAGACGGTTTAAATAAAACATGTGAACGTAACGGCTGGACGTCGCTACCAGACGTAACGGCGCGTCGCGGATGGTGTACGTGCGTTGCAACGAAATCCGATCTTTAAATACCTTCCGCCGAATTCCAGTAGTTTGTTTTTGTTGATTGTGTTTATACCCTAAGTGCAACATGAGCCTAAAACTTTTTTCCCAATTTTTTCTAACAGTTTTTGGTTACAATTGTTCCTATTGTTGCTGCTAATTGCGATACTAGTTTGATGGAGCTTCCAATAGGATTTTCCCGGATTTTTTTAAAAATGAAGCGATCAACTCTATTATCCGGTTTTGATTGTCACCCACAATTAAATTTGTGGCTTTAAAATTATAAATAATTTTATTATTAATAATTTTCCTTCTTTGTGCCAGTTTATTATTAAGTTTCGTTCTTTATTTCTTTAATTTTTGGACTAATAGCTATTATTTTTTAAAATTATGGTTTTTCGCGTCACTACTCATACAAAGTTAGATAACACTGATAGTGTTACATTATTCAAATAGATATGTTGTGGTTTCTTTAAGCGTCTGAATATTTTTTTCCTATTGTGTTACGTACATTTTGGAGTGTTGGCATTATATTATTTAATCATAGACATCTCTATAGGGATGGTATACAAATAAGCTAGTGCTTTTATTTTATGTTTATATAAATTCATTTATATTAAGATTTTCAACATAATAACACCTTGACAATGAAGAGAGTGAATACTTATTTCCGCCACTGTATACTATAAAAATATTTTTTTTTGTATTCATTTGTGATTTATTATTATAATTAATATTAATGATATACGGTGGGAATGCTAATTTTGGTGCCTAAAATATCATTAAAAATTCTTGTTTGAAGATGTTTTAGTCTACCTCAAAGAATAATAGTATTTAGAATGATGAACAATTCTATTTCATCCCAGGATAAAAAAAATTGGTGTAGTTACCGAATATGATGATACTCGTAGTTCCACCACTCAAAAGTTTATTGCTCCTTAATATAATAAATTAAGACCAACGAACATAAGATGTTTTCACTATTTTATTCACAGCCCTAGTGCTACACTAACTTCTCCACAAATTGTTTTCTTACATTTTAAGCGAGAAGCGCCAGCTTAATATGATGTAAGTTTTCATTCTTTGAATTTTAGAGATTAAACAAAATTAAATAAATAAATCGGGTATATGTCAAGGTCCTGAAGAAAATAAAAAATCTGGTGTGGAACAACACACGACTTTCTCTTACGCACATAGATATGCCAAAAGTATCCTCAAATGATTAAATTATTGTCTACGTTAATTTTGGAAACGATAATTGTAACGGTCACTCATCCAAGTTAATGGACAGGCGAAAGGCTGCTTAATTTCGGAAATTTTCTCTGATAAATTGCTTCAACACATTTTTTCGGAAAAACTGTTAAGTTCACGTAAAGGTGCATTAGATACATAATAACCGTAGTACATTTAAAAATAAAAGTTATAGCTTTTTTCGAGAAAATCGCAAAAACTTTAAAAATCGCAAGAATAAACTGGCACTTCCGGTCATTAGATTTTACCTAAATTCTTGACATCTCATGTGTAGAAGATAAAAAACCTATAATACACAATTTCATTCATATATCATATTTAGATTTTGAGGTATGTTGTTCGCAGTTAATACAGCAAGTACTTCCGGTTACTCGATTTTCAAAAATTTATTGAAGATACAGCTTGCTTCATGTAAAACGGAATGTATTAATCAAGAAATTTACTAAGTTTTAAAAAAGTCGTTATAGCCGATTTCAAGAAAATCGCGAAAAACGAAAATTCGGAAAATATCTAAAAATGACAGAAATAAAGTCGAACTTTCGGTTATTCGATTTTAACCAAATTCTTCATTTGGCGTATCAATATAATTACAGCCACAAATATAAATTTTCATTCAGATAGGACTTTTAGTTTCATAATTATTTTATTTCAAGTTAATGGTGTAGGTACTTCCGGTTAGTCAATTTACGGAAAAGTTTCTGAGAAACGACCTAAATTATAGGAAAGGTCATTAAATGGGTAAGAAATGAAATAAGTTTTAAAAAAATCGTTGTAGCTGATTTTGAGAAAATCGCAAAAAACCGAAAATTCGGAAAATATCTAAAAATAACAGAAATAAAGTTGTAGTTTCGGTTATTCGATTCTAACAATATTCTTGATTTAGCATACAAAAGTTAGAATCTCATATACAAATTTTCATTTACTTAGAACTATTAGTTTCATAGTTATTTTAGTCATAGTTAATGGTACGACTACTTCCGGTTACTCGTTTTACGGCAATTTTTTTGAGAAATTGTTTAATTATATGGAAGAGCATTAAATATCTAAGAAATTTAATAAATTTTAAAAAAATCGTTACAGCCGATTTCGAGAAAATCGCGAAAACCCAAAAAATGACAAAAGTAGAGTGGCACTTCCGGTTATTGGAATTTAATGAAATTGTTGCAGTCGCGTGCGAGGATAGATACAAACACAAATATAAAATTTCGTTTATCTACGACTTTTCGTTTTCGAGATATTTTGTTCACACACACACACACAGATAGACCAATTTTTAAAAACATGGTTTTCGGATTCAGGGGGTCCCAAATCGTGTATTTCTACTAAAATTTCGACATCGAAAATTTTGGACGAAAACAATACTTTCTCTATACTGTATTTCATATATGTAAGAGAAAGTAAAAATTGTTCGCAGAATAATAATTGGCAGGCAACAATAAATTTAATCTTATATTAAGGAAACATGCATAAAGGTCATACATACAACAACGCATGTTTATTGAAAAGGTATATACATTGCAGATAACTACACTGTTACTAGAACTCAAGGGCAGAGAGAGCTCTTATATAATTATTAATTAAAGCTTTAATGTAATGCAAACATGGCTGAAAACTGCGAGACTTACAAAAATTCGAAGTAAAGTATTAGTAAATCGCAAATGAATATTATTTATATTAGATTTAAGATTGAAGATAATATAGGTATCCCAAATAAGAGGTTTAATAAATTTACGTTAATTTGAAGATATATAATTTTACGTTAAAAGACATCAAGCTACTCAAATTTAATACCGTTAAGGAACTAAAGCAAAACAAATCGCTTTCGAATACTTTACAAAGTATTCACATTCCATTGAAAATTAAATCACTTTAGGTAATGACGAAAAATGAGAAATAATCGATTTAAAATTAATGTTTAATATTATTAATATTAAAGCATGCTTATCTGAACTAGAAGTGCAACAATTTCCTATAAGAAGGGATTACGTTGGCTTTTAAAATCTTGCGAAACAAAGTAACAAATATTTTCCCTCAGGATTCCCCGATCATCACTAAAATAAAAAACAACAAAAATAATTTCAATACTGCTAAATAAAAAGGAATTTACAAAAAATTAATAAACATATACTTCTATTAAATAAAGTAGTCATTACTAGAATTACAAGAATAGTAAAAGAACTTCGATAAAATGAACTGTGTTAAACGAATAAAATTTAAAACGTTACTATAAAACATTAAAAATGCAATGTATGTGAATGTCAAAAATAGTACTAAAGTCATCACATGACGTGACGTGACGTCGAAATACCGTATATTTACGTAAAATAAATATATGTACATTTTATACACTAATAAATTACAAAGTATTTTGTTAATGATCGCTTGTTTTAATTGCACATGAATTGATTGTAAAGATATTAAGAAAACGACAAAATATAATATAGAAAATCGAATAGTCCGCTAACAGTCATTCCTTAAAATAATTTTAACGCGGAGGCAATGAATTAAGACCAAATAAAATATTATGCAAATTTATAATAATTTTAATGATTTGGAAACATACAATTTTTTATTTGTATAATAAACACTTAATTTTTACACTTTACTATTTTTCATATAATAGCAAATGGGATATTTTAGAATAATGGTAAGTGAACGACAAAAGTTACTGATAAAATTCCCAAGATGTAACATATGATTAAGTTTTATTTATCAAGTTAGCATATTGTTTCGTGTGCGTTTGATTTTAATTATACATTTTATTTATTTTCATGAATAGTTGGCGAGCGGCTTCTGTCGTACATGGAAACTTCTTGTTTCAAGTGTTTGCAGAATGGAAAATGCAATATTTCTACCTGGAAATGTTTATTTTCTCTCACTAAACTACTTAGGCACAACAAAGAATTTCATGAAGGAAATAATCTTTATTAGTAAACATGAAAAATTTAAAAATGATTTGCCATAATTTACAAAATATAATAATTATTTGTACTAAACTAACGCCTATTAAAATAATGAAAGAAAATTTATAAATAAATTAATTCATATCAAAGAAAAATGCAATATTTAAATAGGACTATAAGATAACTGACGTTAAACAAACTTTTATACAATGCAAGTAGTTTAATACCCGGTTACTATTTAATTAACGCTAAGATATTAAATCTTTATAAAGAACTATGATTAGTATATACTGTTACATAAATCTGCGATATAATTGAAATGAAATTCATAATTGTTTGATTTAATCTTTAATTGGTTGGGTAAAATGTCTACAGAAGACGACTTTATCCCATTGATTACGTTTCAATTAACTAAACTTTTCGTTTTCGTCCTGGTTTGGAGCTTTCTTCAAACTCAGAGTTGTTTACACGTGTTACAGTTGGTCCCAAATTGTAATGTTAATTGAGCGAAAATGTCTACGTACATTTGATCTACCTGGCTTCAACTATTTGGAAATTATAATTCGGTTGTATTTTAAATCACATTGGGTCTTGTTAGTTATTTAAGACACGTGTCACTAACACAACTTGTATGTTCTTCTTCGGACGAACATTGCTTAAAAGTCCACGTTTTTTCTTGCATTGGATATTATAAGTTCATGTTTCTTCGCGGCAAAAAGCTTGTTTTGCTTTAACCAACTACATTTAACTTGAGTTCTGCCACGCCTAAAATTAGATAGATGAGCGTAAACGACCTTACTAGCAGGGTCACACTCAACGGCGAAAACAAAAGAAGAATGTCCGGCCGGCTCTAGTGCCGCGGAGGCTAGGGAGTGGGGAGTAGTTACCTATAAAAAAGAAGATGGTCGAGACAACCATCGAATGCGATATCGTGGTTGGCCGGTCCACGTCACGCTCCCAGTATCGCTGGCGGGAATCCAGGACTCGGTGCTGACGAGCGCCGGGTGGTCCCGAAACTGGTACGAGCTCGAGCAGGAACCGACCTAAAATCCCTAAAGGAAGGAAATAAATTGGGTGCCACATACTCGTAATTAAAGAAAAAAACACTGAAGTCAATCGTGACGCACGAGTATGAAAGCGTCGTAGATTCAATCGGTGATAAAAGTTGGACTTAACATGATTCGTAGGTACTCTGCTTCACACACTTAAGGTTACGCAGAAAAGCATCAGCAAAAACGCTTACAAATGAACTGAAAGAGAAATTAATTACGGAACAACAATGCATAAATAAAAAGAAAGACAAAGTAAGGATAGGATCAGTCTATTTTCATTCCGAAATATGATAGTGAACGCTTAGCGACAAGTAATTTATGACAAAAATCTTTTAACAAAGCAAAATAGTAAAAATGTCTAATGAAATATATAATTTAATATGAAAATGTTGAGGACCCCTAGCTAAAATGGCACATGTGTGCTACGAAGTACTCGTATCGAGTCTCGTTATCTTGCACGTGTTTATGGTCAAAGCTAAACTTATAATACAGAGTTGAAAAAGGAGAAGATATTAGGTGTTCGTGAATTTAATTATTCTAATTTAAATTGAACGCAAAACGTTTATT
>JAHWXV010629484.1:0-10994 GCA_024586415.1 Phrixothrix hirtus | reverse complement strand
ATCAGACCTACCTCTACTCTGCCGATAACTTTAGAGCTAGACGGTCAAAGATTTTTTTGTCACGTTTCTAATAAATACACTCATTCAAATTGCTACGTGGGATATTTCCGTGGGGCCAAATATGTTCTCTATATATTTCTGAGCGGGATATATGTATTGACGAAAGATTGATGATGTACAAAGGTCGTCTAGGATGGATTCAATATTTACCATTGAAAAGGGCTCGGTTTGGCATAAAATTATATTTTCTGTGCGAGTCAAAATCGGACTATCTATATTCAGCTATAATATACATAGGAAAAAGCCACTCCCCTAAGTGATACATATCAAGATTGGCCCATGGTTTCCCAAATTGTTTTATGTTTGATGGAACAGTTATTGAATATGGGATATTGCCTGACGACAGATAATTTTTACACGTCCCCTCAACTAGCTGACTTTCTAATTAGACACAAAACAGATTTCTACGGGACTAGGCGAATCAATCATCAGGAGGTCCCCGTAGAAATTCAAACAAAAAATTAAAAAAGGGCGAAACTATTGCATTCCAAAGAGGAAAAGTTATGCTACTGAAATGGAAGGACGAAAAAAACGTTTGCCTGCTTTCTACTGTCCACAATCTCGAAATGGAAGATACCAAAGAAAAGGACAAAGAAGGAAATCTAATAAAAAAACTAAGTTAGTTATTGACTATAGCGACGCAATGGGCGGCGTTGATCAGTTAGATCAACATGTACATGACTATCCTATAGCAAGGAAGAGGGGGCAGAAGTATTATACGAAGGTATTCTTCCACTAATTTGATAAATCTGTGTGGAATGCATTTGTGCTATATAGGAAGAATGGAGGCCAAGGACAATTTGCAATTTCGTCAGGCACTAATTGAGAAGCTTATTGAAAAGTTTCATTCCAGCACAAAGAAATATCAACCTAGTTCTCAACCCGGACCCTTACGACTAACTGAGCGCCATTTTCCTGAATATGTGCCACCTACAGAAAAAAAAAAGCTGCTCCATGTTGGAACTGCGCCATTTGCTGCAGTAAAAGGGACGGAAACAAGATACTATTGTAGACACTGCAATGTAGGCTTATGTGCTGTGCCTTGTTTTATGGTCTACCATACAAAATTAAATTTTTAAAATGTTTATAGATAATGTTCATAAGTCAGTATAAAACTATTATGAAAGATTTGTTATTTTGAAAATTGATTAATTATAAGATATTTATAGAAATATTATGAACAGTATTTTTTCTTCATTGAAACGAACATAGATATTTATCTACGCCACTGGTAATGTTTTACGCCACATTGATACGTCAAAAACAGTAAAAATATAACGAATACAAATTTCCATTTTATATAAAATGGAAAGTGACTATTATGAAAGAAGAAAATTTTCAACAAAAATATTTTTTTTATCTAATGCCCCTACCCGTATAAATATGGTTACAAGATTTATGAAAGAAAAGAATAGATTATTTTTTGACAGTAAATTTAAAATTAATTTCAGTATTTTTTGCGAAATTCCCTGAAGTTTCTTTAATCGTGTTTTAAATTAATATAATTTACATCAATAACCCCAAACATTTTTTAAGAATGAAATTTTCAACTTATTTTCTTGTACTTACGATTTTCTTGTATTTACGATTTTCTTTGATAAAATAGTTCGATTTCACTGTAATTGGACTAGACATACGATATTATGGTTAGTCTGGTAGCATAGCTTACATTAGAAACACACTACGATAGTCACTTCATTCCCAAATACCGAGCAAAATACTAAATTAATAGCATCCTTGTTATACTCGCCTAAAAGACAGAATAGAGCAATGAAATATTGTAACTGTACTTACTTCGTACAATACTTACGCAGAGCTCATCTTTTAATAAACAGATAGTATTTACTTGCTTGCAATTACCAAACATGACCCCCCTATATATTAATAAAATTTTATAAAAATGATTTAACTAACAAACGTCTCTTTTATATAATAGGCCATCATTCTAAATATTTTACGTTTAATAAATAGTTCTAAATTAACAACAAATTTTATAATAAACATCATTTAAACTACTATTTGAAACAAATAAAATTAAATGAACAAAATTAAAATCAACAGGAGCAAAATTCAAATGCGCAATAGAATTTAATTGTTTTATAGTGACAAAGATTTTTAACGTGTATTGTGCAAATCTCCGTAAAGTTGTACTTATACAAGTTATGGTTTTATTTATTTAACTAATGTATAATTTTCCTATTGGCGAATTTTAATCTAAGACTAATAAAGCTTTCACCTTGCTGACCTAATGACTAACTAACACCATATATTTATAATCGTAAGTAAACATATGAAAATATCTCCAAAACTCACCCTAATTAAAAGCTTGTAGAAAGTCCTGAAGATTCCCAGTAACTAGAGCGAAAACGTTTGACAATAACATTACTCAATAAAATAAAATAATGTAACAAAATTAAAAACAATAATAACTCAATGTAACATTCCAAAACAAGCCAGAAGTTTTCATATAACCAAGATAGATGATGTAATCACAGATGATTCATTACTGTAATTGGAGAACACTTACTTGTTTACAAATGTTGGAGCTTTTGTTAATGAAAGAAATGGAATATTCTTTACATTAATAAGATTGCGTTCAGTGTTTTTATTAACTAGTAGTGCATGTTTATTCGAACTTGGTAAATTCTATAAAAGTTAATAAAGAGTATCCGGCCAGAAATCAGACATTTCCGTTCGGGAAGAAGGGTGGTGTATGGAAAGAATTAATGTTTCCGATAAATCCGGGTTGTATCGGCAAACCAAAGATTTATCGATATGGAATATTTTCTCTTGATCAGATGTACAGTGTCTTACAAAATATATTTTTACAGAGTAAGTGTTTAAATTTTATTAATTTTTGCATACAGAAGATAGACGATTTCAAATATACACAAAGCTACGTACATTTTTAAAGTTTTGTAAATTTTCAACGAAACGAATAAAGCCTTTGTATTTGTTTCGCGAATTTTACGACTTATAAAGCAAATTTTAGTCTTATCTCGGTGATAGTAAATGCAGTGAATTCTTAACTTTATTAACAAATCATACCAAAAGCATCATAAATAATTAAAGACATGCAATTTTCATTTCTACTGTTGAACACGGCATATTTTCTACTTCGTTTGACATGGTATTTATATGTTTTAATTAGACTGTTTTTCCTAAACCTAACTAAAAGCATATATTTTACATGAGATTGTAAATAATCTTTACCACGTATGATCTTACAGCAACCGCTTCGGTCGCTTGTGTTGCAAAAGAAACAGAACTTACCGCTGCTTAGCTCAGTTGAATTAAATCGAAGAGGGGCGTGGACAGCTTTGCTACGCTGGTTTTGGCTTTCAATCACACTTTTCAGATGGTACCTATAGGAAGAGGAAAATTGTATACCTGTAAAGGACGCCAGTCGAATGTATCTTCCTATCTTGTATGTACCCCCATACAATAAAATATACAACGGCTTCTAAGTCCTGGAATTAACCTAACCTAAAGAAAAGCGAAGTTCTTGGAATAAGAAAAGAAATGCAGCTGAAGTAAAACAAGAAAATTTTTTGTTATCGTTCACGAATTTCGGCAATAAATACAAAAACAAAATAAATAACGTTACTTAATATCAACCAATTTAATTTTTATCCCTTGCGAGACATCAAAATAACAAACTTGGTTAATGAAATTTTGTTTTAACGGGATCTAGGCCATCCGATATTTTATGGAGATAATAAACTATGTACAAGCAACATACCCAAAAATAAATTACACTTGAACATTCGAAAACAAGGCACAAGCTATTTTTCTCCGTTCACGTTCATTAAAACAAGAATTAATTTTAAAGGAACAAAATAGAAATTAAAATTACAATAAACAAAATTGATAGTTAGGCATACATTATCTAACAACAGATATGGTAGAGGAGAAGAAGCAGTTGTTATTTTTTATCAATATTCCAAGGTTATAACTTAACAGGTGCTATGAAAAGCAAATTTCTAAGATTATATATTATAGCAAAACATAATGAAGTGAAATATTCAAACGGAATTTTATAATTATTAGCTTAAATAAATTTTGTCCCTATTTTTCTTTAAATAAAATACGTAAATATTTGTTGCAGTTACATTAAATGAATTAATAGTCGTCGAATTTTCGTTTGTAAAAAAAATTTAACGTCACACCTCCTATATATAATTCAACTAAAATCTAGACAATTTCAATTAAATTCTACTTATAATTTGTAAAGGTAAATTCGTATACAGCTGTGCGATAATAAAACTGAGCAAGAACAACTTATTTTATCATATAAACTACTTCATTTATTTTAAATGGAATTACATTTTACCAAAAGAATATATTGAAATTAAATATAACGTAATACATTACTTAAAGTTTTATTCGAACGCGGATTTTTGAATTAATTTCTGTATGATGTTTAAATATATAAACCTTGAAGCTAATGAATTTTCATTCCAAAAGTTAACATTTAACAATACATTATTTTTAAAAAGCAAGGATGACGTCTTGTAACTTGATGTTGGTTATTATAAAAAACTATAGTTTAAACTCTTATAAACCTATGTCGTATATGACGTACAGCGACTAACAAAGACAAACTGACCTGGATTTCGTATGAAAGAGTGAAACATTAGAAAACACTTGCTCCATTTGTTTACCAGTTGTAGACTTTATAGTTAAAACCAGCCAACTTATTTCGTTTCAACGGAATTATCCAAAAGCATAACGCCAATACCAAGTGTTTCTTAAATTTAATCTTCATACATGAATACATCAAACGATGATAGATAAATTTCCTTTTTATTCTTTGAACTTAATATAACCATTTTAATAGGACCCACCGATTTTTGCCGTGATAAACATAACCACGGCCGAACAATCAAAGAAATAAAACTAGCAAATAATGTAACACACTATTCTAATAAATTGAGCGTGTAGTTTAGACGACTGCCTATAACCAACGGTAATCTAACACTGCTTCAAAAATTATATTGACGCGTAGGCATCTTTGACTCGCGGCGATTTCACCTGAATATTCAAAGCCCAGGGGCATACTCTGTTACAATTTTATACCCATAATTTTACTTTGTAAATAAATTTAAGTATTCTACAACCAAATACCTAACAGTTAAAAGGTGCATTTTAAATAATTTAATTTGAATTACCATGTACAAAAGTCATTACATAATTATAAACATTAGTAATTAAAAATATGAAAATTAAACATTTACCGGTTACATTAAATATTTATATAATGCAAAATTATATTTTGCATTATATAAATACAAAGACGAAAATTTAGGTATTTAATTAATATGTCTTTTTATTTAAATTGTGGAATTATAGTTACCACAAATTATTATGCGAGCTGATAACTCCTTAATTTAAATTGAAATTTAAAAATTATTAATAAAAACTATTTTAAATAGAAACAACAAATTACACAGTTCAAGTAAAAATATTACAATATTTATTATATATAAAAAGAATAAAAATTAAGTAAATATGATTGATAAATAACGAAGTTGGAATTTAATAAAGAAACATGACTATTATCTCAAAAAATAATTAAATAAACGAAATTTGTTTTTCAAAATTCGGACAGACGTTACATAACGTATGCAATTCATTTGGTAAAGGATGCGTGAATTTTGGATATAAATGAAAAGGTATATTGACATCTATAGCATATGCGCATACAGACGCGCACATGAACGCCCAACTGATTCTTTGTCCCAGTTGAAAGAATTTCTAGCCTAATCGCTGGGTACATTGTTACACAAGTCTTTTAGCACTATGGAAATCCATACTTTTGGTTCATTTCGCTTAGATGTGACCCGCAAACGTGATGAAGTTTCCAAAAACGAATTTTAAAATGGGCCGCCGTTTCAGCAGGTACGTCAACTTCTAAACAAACAGATGCAGATGGCTGACGACTGAATATCTCCAAGTTTTAAGTAAATTGGGTTACGTTTCAGACATCATAGCATTGTCAATTTTTAAACTTTTTGTTTAATTTAGCAAGCACTATACAAGCTGGACCATAAAAACAAGCCATTTTGGAATCGGCAACATTGCTAAAGTATGCGCACGAACAATGCGCGACGGGTGGGGATTGCAAGGCAGATGCTTGGAAATTCAGTCGTGATGGATCGCTTTACTGGAGCACATCGTACGTTCTGCGTAAAACAGTTTTACAAAAACGGCGATTCGTGCACGGTTGGTAGAAGTTCTGGTTCCCCTCTTAAACAAAAGTCCACGAGACGCCCAAGGTCAGTTAGAACTGAGCAACGAATTAACGAAGTGGGAGCTTCTGTGCGACAGGATCCTGGAACATCTACTCATAGGAGATCAACTCAATTTGCACTATCACGAACGTCTTTGCGCCGTATTTTAAAAAAAGACCTTGGAGTGAGAGTGTAACTGTTAATTCTGAACGGTACACAAAAATGTTACGCGATTTTTTCTTTCCGGCTTTGCAAGAATTGGGAGGCTACAACAACAGAACATGGTTTCAACAAGATGGAGCTACGTGTCATAAGTCTAACGCATCTTTGGCTGTCGTAAACGAAATGTTTGCAGGAAAACTTATTTCACGTAGAAGGGATATTGCATGGCCTCCTAGGAGTCCTGACTTGACTCCGCCGGACTTTTTCCTCTGGGGATTTTTAAAAAGTCAAGTTTATAGCAACAATCCAGCATCGATAGCCGAATTGAAAGAGAACATTAGAGAGAAAATGGCACCAATTCCACGTGGAATGTGCCAGCGCGTTTTCACAAATTTAAGATCCAGATTTGAAGAGTGTCTGCAACGGTATGTGAACATCTGGATAGTGTTATATTTAAAAAATAAATTTCCTTAATGTGTACTTTAATATGATTAAAATATTATACCGTAATCATTTGCAGTTTGTTTTTAAAAATTTGTTCAAAACCGCTTGTTTTTATGGGCTACCTTGTATTATGGAATATGTATTTACTTTCTGTCCGATCAATTAAAATATGGCCGGTTTAAAATAGAAGAAAACATCTAAGATAAGAAATAAATAAAAGCTTGTTGTTTTTGAATTACTTTTAGTAAACGAATTTTTTTTTGCAGTAACAAAATCTTCCTGATTTCATATGTTCTAATATTAGATAGTTCTTCTAAACAAACTCCGCGGAATTTTTTTTCCTTTAGTAATATTATTTTCTGAAAATGATTGCACTTTTGATTAATTTGTAAAATTCGTTTAAAATTTTTGGCAATTTCTTTTTTTAGTTCAATAATCCTTTTACCAGAGGTGCTCTTATAATTTTGATGTGCGGTTTGAGATTTCTTTTGAGATGGCTGGTCGACTTCATTTTCGTGTAGTGTAGCGGGTTCTGAAAATATAGTTTAGTTGAGTTTTTATTGTGTAGGAATTTTAAAATTAACAATAATTAATATATTCTGAACTTGCTCTGTGTTAATAATTTTTCTAGACAAAAAATTTCAAGTGAGCCAAAAAGGTTGTCTCTTTGAATTTCTCGCGCTACTAATTTGGTTATTATTATCACCTAAGGTTGGGTCATATGCATATTTTGTTTAAGGTTTAGTTCGACCTTGTTTGCATAAGTGTTTTACAGTAATTTTTTATTGTAATAAACATGCAGCGCATTCATCGGAGAATTTGCGCTTCCAATTTGCCCGGTATTAGCTTGTTATATAAGACGTATCGTTCAATAATTTATTGTATTCTTCGGTCTCTTATTGTATTGTATAAATCGTATTATTATAAAAAAAATCTGGCCTGGAACAACATGCGACTTTCCCCTACTTATTTGGCTGATTTAATTGGTCTAGAGCAAAACAGGTTACAATACATAATTTAGTGGTTTAAATAAAAGGTGAATAGATATAAAATAAGGCAAATAAATGATTAAAATGTTATTTACGATTATTTTGACTACGATAATTGCAATGGCCATCCATTCAACTTACTGAACATGTAAAACGCTGCTTAATTCCAAAGATTTTTTCCGATAACTCGCTTTATTAAGATACCATTACAATCATAACAGAATTATTTAAATAATAAATACAATAGGGAAGTAATTAAGTTTCAACAAACTTATAGGAAAGGTTCCAAAAATCACATACCACTAAACTAGGTAACTCTAAGTAAGCAATAACCACATCAGAATTATAATAACTCAGCGCAGCAAATTATATTTATTTATGTAAAATGTGGAAATATTTAGACATCTTCTAAACTAAACGACATTAAGCAATAAAATTAAAACATCCTGTAGGGATAATATTTAAGCATTAATATCTGCAATTTAAACTAAGTTAACATTAATCGTTCAGACAAATATAAAAATGTGTTGTAATTTTATACAAAACAAAACTATAATAATCGCATTTTAAATACAATGCAAAAATGACAAGATAATAACATAACAGATGTCACAAGATGCCACAACAGATTGTATATAAACAAGCCATATTTGTAAATAAAACATTCACGATCGAAGTTTATTGCTAAGATTATTTAATCACCCCTTAGGAATCCTGAAGTCTTAAATCAAGTGCATGAGTGTGCATTAATCCTAAGGATGCATTATTGCACTAGGGATATCCAAGTCTTCGAATTAGGTGTAAGAGACTGTAGCCCACCCTCAGATACAATAACTGTTACTAGCTAACTGTACGATTAATAACTAATATTACAGCAGGACTTTAATTATTGAGCTAGATAGCACGGTAACACGATTCAACACATTTTTTCGGAGAAATTGAAGAGATCACAATAAAACGGTGTCAAGGGTATAAGAATCGTAACAGGTTCTAAAAAAATGTTCACGTTTTCGAGAAAATTGCGAAAAGCCAAAAAATGGCAAGAATAAAGCGGCACTTCCGGTTTACCAATTTTAATAAAATTGTTGCGATTGCGTATCCGGATGGTTGCAAACTTTAATATAATATTTTGTTCATCTACCACTTTTCGTTTTCGAGATATCCTGTTTACACGGAAACACATACACATGCACGCACGTCCGCGCGCAAGTCCGCACGCACGTACACACCCACCCGCACGCATTCACCAGGCTGCATGCGCACGCATACGCACCTACACATAAACACGCATACGCCCACTCACACGCGAACACGCTAGTGTGCACATACGTGTCCTGACTTGCACGCATGCGCCCGCACGTTGATACGCACACACAAAATCAGCATGATATAAAAACAAACACACTTGACAGTGGTTGCTAAATTATTGATAACGTTGAGTTCGCTTGCTTTTGGCAGCATAAAAAACCACGTTCGAGAAATGGCACCCGCTTAAAAACTATGATGTAGCGCAATCATTATTTAAAGGCACATTTACCAAAAAATAAGAAAACTGCTTACAAGTAACCCGTATTGCGGAACGCGCTTGTTATTTAGTTGTAAATTAATTTTTGTAAGACCATCTAATTATTGGTCAGCTTGGTATGCGAACCAAGGCCTAAATTCGTACTATACCCATACTACATCCTTAGTGCGATTGTTATAAACTTTTACACCGTACAAGCGAACAAAATCAAATTAGTTCATATTTTGTTTTGATGTAATATACGACAGACCGTTGTAAGCGCATTAGCCACATTTGAACATAATACGCAAACACAACCGGGGTTAAATTTTTGTGAACGGCTGCGCAATCTGTAAAACTCAAAATTAACTCCAATATCATATATCCCCCCCTCCTGCGAATATACACACTTTTACTAAATATTTATTAAACCAGCTATATTTTATGAGGTTAGCAAATTGATCCTACTATCGAAGTTTGCACATTTTTACTGACGAGGGCAAAATATTTGCCGTATCAAAGTATCCCTTCCTAAATGAATCCTTATTTAACCAATCAAACAATTTGTCGTAGTAGACAAGGTTAATATTTTCGGAAGTAAATGTTAAAATAAATTTTATAAAATAGATTAAAAATTTCACTTTTTAGGTTCATGTTAATAAACCGTTAGAAAAAAAGAAACTGCGATTGAAGAAAGAAAAATTGTAATAAATTTGTATCGCAAAGGAAAACACCATAATACAATCTATTTATAAATGAAAATATTGTTGTAAATAAACGTCGTTCAGGACGTCCACCAAAATTAACGGAACAAGATGAACGATTTATCGTAAAATATATTAAAAAGGATTCGTTTATCAGTGCCCCAAAAACAGCATCAGCATTAGAAAATCAAACAGGAATCACGATAACATCCAGGAAAATTTTCCAAAGGGTTAAAATTGTTGGACTTAATGCTCACACAGCCTAAAGAAAATCGTTGATAAATGGTACCAATAGAAATAAGAGATTACAATTTGCGGAGAATGTTTTCTTTATAATAAAATAGGTGATGCAATCGCAATGACTCATTGCGGTAACCGATACCTGCCAATTAGTTAGATCAGTAATGAGTCATAGCATTACAAATTATTACATCATTATTATGAGTAATATTCTGGAATATTTTATTTCTATTGTTCTAGATTTTATCTTTCCTATATAAACAGCAGATTAAATTTTCTTTGTTTAGTTTTTGTTAGAATCTTGAACTGTTCATTACTGATATAAATATACATAAATAGAAATATAAATGTTTGCTGTTAGTCGATTGTGAAATAAACATTTAAATACTTAAGTGAATACATAAATAGGTGTAATTTTAGTGAATATAAATAAACATTTTAAAACAATTAACTAGTCTCATTATATTGGTGCCAGGTGTCGGATTTGCTTTTAAAAGTTGAACTCGGACTATAATTAATTAGAAGCTAGTGTTAATTGTTTTTTTATATGCCAGTAATAAGAAGCCCCGAAAAACAAAATATGGAGGCGTTGATGGAAATGTTGCAAAAGATGCAGGATAAAATGGATTCCAATCAAGAAGAAATGAAATCCAATCAA
>JAHWXV010629446.1:0-11247 GCA_024586415.1 Phrixothrix hirtus | reverse complement strand
CCTTTTATTAGGGCCCCAAATATTACTATCAATTAAGATCGTGGTCACAGGGGGGAGGGACCTTAATTAACACATATCCCCTGAAATACAAAGTATTAACAATTAACTTATTCTACATTCAAAAATAAGTCTAGTTAGGTAATATGGCTTATTTAGCATACACACAAAACAACAGGTTACAAAGAAAAAGGTCACAGGTAACTTCTCCGTCTCTTTAATTTGGCCTGATTCAAGAGGTACAGGAAGAACTAATCAGTCTACTAATCCTAAAATTAGGGTTAAAATATAATAAGTACAGTCAATGCATGTATGTGTCCAAAATTTGAACAGAAGGTATGTATTAATGGCCTCTACAAGGGTTGGCAGCTGCGACGTTGACAAATTGAATTTTCACCGAGAGGCATTGACATTTCGCTTATGCCTTTCACAGGCCAACAATAAGGAAGCAAAAGAACAATATTATAAGAGGATACCATAGTTTTATTCGTCACTTTACTGGGCTTTTTGAATGCACTGAACCAGAGTCGTCAATCGTGATTTATTTATGGATTCCTGCGTCTGCAGAAGAACGTAACACATCCAAAAGAGCAGCAACTGGGTGGAAAAAGGCAGGTCAATCCCCAGTGATATGCTAGTGCATCTCTCAGGTCTGGTATTCTGCCATACTACATTATGCGGAGTCCCTACACACACACCCGAACACTTCAAACAAAGAATTCACGCACAAGACCGATTCTTTTCCAAACCCAAGCTACACATGGATTAAATGCCCATCGTGCAGGGGGTCTCGCGATGAATTAATACCAATTATAAATATCGTTGAAATCTACCAGATGTGAAAATTTACCTTTAACTGTCACTTTAATTTAATTATATGTCTCCTAATCATCACGGTACGTAGAAAAACGCGTCTCTCGTGTTTTATCCGACAGGAAGCTCTCTTATTTATTATTTTTGTTTCCTTGCCAACCACGCTGTGGTTTTGTTTATTATGCGCAGAATGCCAACAAAATCTCACACAGTACATGCAGTAGTTTATTAATTAGCAAAAAATTACACAATCAAAGTAAAAAACTTATTCGAACTGGCTGCCATTCCTCCTTATGCACAATTCACACCTACTAGTTAACCCAGGTAAAGCATTCTGTGATTCCCTGAAAGCCTCTTCGGTAGCAATGTGCAATTGTTCTATTGTCTGGTGCCAATTGCTATAAATTTTATTTTTCAAATAACTCCATAAAAAGAATGTAAAACGCCTTTTAATTTTGAGTACCTAATACATATACAAGTTATTTAATTAATATTTTTATGTATGTGAAAAATATCTGTAAAGATTTTATAATTCAACTTATGAAATGAAATATTAGCGTATTATATTTTTATTTTGAGGATTAAGAAATTCTTACTTCATCAAAATTGAATTCAATTAAAAAGATCAGTTAAATCATTTTTAGTTCTGTAAAATTATTTGGTTTAATAAATATTTTGAACTGTAAAAGTTATATGCACCTTCGTTTTCCTTTCTGTAAATAAATGGTTTTTTCCAATTAATTGGTTACAGATGTTTCTGTCGAATTTGCCAATTCTTAGAATGTTTTAAGTTTAAAATATTCGTTTGTTTTTGTGAATCCACAGCTGATTTTAGCTCATATCCATCAAATTATAAAAAACAATTGGTGAAATTTAAATGTAAGACATTTCCCGCTGATATTTTCTGTTAGATGTTCCAAACTGTCACATCCTTTTAAGACTTCCTGTTCAACCTTCATTGCTGGTAAATATCATATTTTCTAATCTAATTTTTAGAAGTCAAAAAATCCATTTTTGTTATGTGTTCATAACCTGGAGTTTATATTATGCTGTGTGATTTATTTTTAGCATGTCAATTCACTGAAAGATGCAGTAATTCAACATTTCCCTCTACAGGGATCAGAAAGCATGTTTCACGGCCATTTTGATTTATTTTTTTGTGGTAGTAAGGAAAGTAGGTGTGGTCTGGTCAATCAATTGAGAATAAAGAATTCTGTGAGGCACCAATATTATGTAATTAATTAATTTCCATCAATCGAAAAAGGATCTACAATTCAAGTTTAGAAATTCTTTTAAGTTAAGACTCTGTAAGAACTATTTGAATAATATCTATAGATCAATAAGATTGCAAAGTATAATGTAGCATGATATATAGCAATCCATATGTATTGGTTGGATAATTTTATTCTATGGTCACTTGAGGAATTTGTATGATGAGTTCACCGTTTTGTATTTAATTTTAACTTGATTTAAGTTAAGGATTATTATGATGAACTTGTGGAATCCTCATTTTATAAATAATAACTGATTTTGACAATAACCTTACATTAATTTTATCTAGATTTTTGATTTTGTGACTGTACCATTCATTTATTTTATTATACTCATATTTTCTATTTAATCATTTTATTTTAATAACGTAAACCTAGGGTTAGATATTTTATCATTTCAGATAATTATTAAGGTAAGAACATTTGTGAGGTTTCACTATAGTTTGCTAAGTACACAGACAATTAAAGAATATATTCTGCTAGGGATAAATCAATCGGGCGGGCTTGATTCACGGTAAGGATCTTCTTCTGGTCTGTGGAGATGCCGTTGTCTTAATTCCCT
The DNA here is from genome assembly GCA_024586415.1 of Phrixothrix hirtus. Lineage (NCBI taxonomy): Eukaryota > Metazoa > Arthropoda > Insecta > Coleoptera > Phengodidae > Phrixothrix > Phrixothrix hirtus. The sequence continues at coordinate 8,604 of JAHWXV010629446.1, read as the reverse complement.
TGATTTCAGATCGAAGTTCCTGTGGGATAACTATTTATTAACTGACGTCATTTAATGATCTGACGCAATTTTGACTTCTAGTATGAAATGAACATTCATGGTAAATATTTTCTAATTGTTTCGGTTTCTCAATTATAAAATAATAATAAGTTTAGTTTATAGGGAATGCCAGTCGATAATTATTAAAATAATTACAATTGAAAAATGTTTTTTATTTAAAAAATAAGCTTTATCAGGGTATATAAAATTATAAAATTTCCTAAAGATGTCTTTACGATTGATAATGAGTTAAATTTAAAATAAGTATATAATTATATTAAAAACATTCATTTTAAATTTTTTGGATAATACAGGACATTTAACAAACGAAAAGTACTTACACGAGTTAAAGTTTTGCAATAATATTGCAAAAGTACTTTTTGATTGTTAAATGTCCTGTATTATACAAAAAAATTTTAAAATTAATGTTTTTAATTCACTTCTATACTTATTTTAAATTAAACTCACTATCAATTGTTAAGACATCTTTAGAAAACCTGATAGTTTTACATACCTGACGAAGCTTATCTTTCAGTGAAATGTTGTATTGTGACAATTTGACGACAAAAATTTTTAAATAAAAAAAATTTTCAATTGTAATTATTTTAATAATCATCAACTGGCATTCCCTATAAACTAAACTTATATAAAATATTGCCAGTCAAGCATATGGAAAAAATTTACATTTATTTGCTAGGTCTATATTAATAAAATAATAATAAGAACGAGATTATTTACAGAACAATTTATTAAAATAAAAAGGAAAAATAAAATAAAGATTCAGTTGTATAAATAATCTATTGGCTGAGTAAAACTTAGACTTGTTAATGCAGTGAACAGCTGAAAGACAGGTTTTCATATTTAATTGATGGTCGATTGGTTTAAATTTAGGAAACGGGAAACTTTCCTTAGATCAACTAAGCTGATGCCCTCGGATTTTTGTCCGGAATGGCAATCGGGATTTCATAGCTACGGTAAACTGACTTAAACATTATGTGAATATCGCTACAATTTTTAATACAAAAATGCTTGGCCTTTCGGAGAAGATTTGCTATGGAAATGTAGTCCTTTTATAGTTAACTGGCTGCATTCCCTCTTTTATGAATATAATTATTGCTGGTTTCTTTGTCTAATATTTTATCGGCTTTAATAACACTGCAGTGTTATGCATTTGTATATTACATTACCTAATGATACAATATTGCGTAATTGTTATTAATCACTTTACAGTGTTTAATTCTTAATTATTTTATCTTGAATTGTTTCCTAATTTTTCACGTTATAGAAACAATCCTTATTTAATTTGAGTGGTTATTTAAAAATTTACATATTATGCAATATGTTGTAATACTTGCATCTCTAGCATTTGTTTTGTTTTAGTTAACAATTAATTTTTAATTTATACATGTACTTTTGGTTCGTTTACTTAATTTTGTTATGTAAATGGACCAAAGTTTATTTACATGATTATTGTGCAACTGAATGTCTCATTCCTGCATTGTTTTGTTCACTCTTAAATTCTTTATAAATGTCTTATTAATTAAGCTTCTGGTATTGCTAATTTATATTGATAATGAGAACACACAAGAATTGTTGAAATTCTGTATTCACGTTATCACTACATTTCCTGAGAAACATTACACATTGTACATTGTGTACCAGCAATCTGGTAATAATTTTATTTATTAACTAATGTCAGCATATTGTGGCCTGAGATTATATAATTCAATAGCATCAGTATATTCAGACTTCAGTTTTAAACAATCATTAGGTTACATCTTCAAGTTTAGTCTACGACCATCCATATTGTCTCTTTAGTAATTCTTATGTGATTATTAGTCATCACTGCTATGTCCTTTTTAACTTTATTAGACAAAGTACAGTTAATTTTCACACCAAAGCTAGTGATACCCACATATACCTCTTATTTAACTATTTACTTTTAACTCTTTCAAAGTGGTATGTTACAGAGAAAATTTAGTTTTAGAAGAAACCACCCCTCTTGCTAGCAGCCGTTACAAAACCGCCTACTTAAAAGTTATAAAAAAAGTCCACAAGGGCTTAAAATCTATTTTGACTGGGATAATAAATCTAATACTAGGAGATTGGGTGACCTGGGATATCAGTTTACAGATCCATTAGTACCAATTTAATGATCCTAGAAATTATTCTCCAGATAAGCCCTACAATTCTGGAATTGTGAGCAGGTTCTCCATCTTGTTGAAAAAATATAAGGCAAATCATCCCGTAATTTTGGCACATTTGATCTAAACTGTTTAGATATCTCTTTCCTGTTAGATTTCCTGGATAAATATATAAAACATGAAACAGCAAAGTGGAATCTTCCCTGCTGTTCACAATTGAATATTATATTGCAATTCTATTTTGACCAGTGTTTGCTATTATTCTTATTAAAAATTGCAGAACTAGTAAAATAGGTTTCATCTGACTGAAAAGTTTCTGTCCAATTACAAAAAGTGTTTACCTTGCATCATCACCAACTTGTACATTTTTAACAACTTTTACTTTATACAGAATATTTCTACATTCTATTGACACCAATAATAGAAATACCCTGCAAATACCTACAAAGTGAACACTGTGTTTAAAAAGGATTTGTTATATAGATAAATTTAATTTTAATAATTTTATGTAATACTGTCTTATTCAATTGTTAAAAAACAATGTGTCTAACTATTGTGATAATTATTTAGAATACTTGATTAGGATATTTTGTGTTTCAATAAATCTAACACAAAATTATAAGTATGAGGGATTAATTAATATTATGAAGTAGAGATAAATCACAACTCAAAAACAGCTTAGTTTATGTTATTGAATTTGATTAAGAAATTGTATGTGTAAGAAAACACTTATTGATTTTAGTACACAGGGTGTCAGGGAAATCAGCATTATTTGACTCAAATGTTTACAGTGCTTAAATACATATTTGTAGAAAATTTTAATCTAATTAAGAAATAATTGTTTGTACAATTTAATTAAAGAGAAAATGTTAGTGTTAAACTCATAAATAAAGGATATAATTTAAATGTCGATAAAATAAACACTCCAGTCAAAACATTTAATTTTTAAGAATTAAGAATTTTATTAGTCTGTATTCAAAGAGAATACATAGATATCCAATGCTGTTTACAACAATTATTTTATAAAGTATGGAAATAGGTACGTTTAACATTTGATGTTAAAAACTGCTCAGTTTGAAATAATATTAGACTCATTGAACGTAAATTAGAATACATCGCATTTATGATGTTGGTCTCTTCTTATTTCATTCGAGCTCTATATGTTGTTAAAGTAATGCTCCTTATGTCCTGGGTGCTTTGAATGTATCTAATTAATATGTGTCTAAAAAATTCTCATGAAAAATATACAGTTTTTATACAATATTATTTTGAAATAGTTGTAGAAATAGAATGAGCAACTCTACCTATTAAAACACACATTTTTGAGATTATTAAATTCTATTAAGCCCTTTTTAAAAAATTTTACATGAACTGCTGACATTTGTCACATAATCCATTAAAGAAATTCAAAAAAAAATTGTAATGTAATTCCCAACAATAAATTACAACATATGGTTGCTTGATCTGCCACAAATAATGATCTAAGCACATCTTAAAAAATTAAATTTGGGAGTTATATTAAAATCATCAAAAAGTTAATGTACTTTACAAACAAATAATTAATAGCGATAAGATGTAAATTTAATACAGTTGTTTTAAGATAATTTCTGCAAAAATAATTATGAATTGTAGTTACTATAAGGCACTCATTTTGTTTAAATCTAAAAGGTTGTATTACCGCTCAAGAGAAAATGCGCTCTTTTTATTTGCTTTTTAATATTTCCTAAATTGAGTAATAAATAATTTCAAATTATGTAGGTAAAGTTGAAAAGCTTGTAACTTGTTATTCAATGTTTCTCAAACTTCTACACAAAAAGTATTTTAAAGAGATATGTGTATTTTTTCAACAAGACAATTCAGAAATAAAGAAAAGAAAAGCAAATTAATTATATGAAATAAACTGCATATGCGGTAATACAGTCTTGAAAGTTTTTACCATTTTTGATAAATTTTACTTCTACAAAAAATACTGAAAATGCAACAACACTGTATAATAAAATATTATTTGAAAATGTACACATAAGTATACAACCAAATCTAATTTAATAACCAGACTCAAGATTTTTGTATCAATTTCACTTATGTTTATTAATACATGGTGCATTCAACTGCAATGAAATGTAAAATGAGTAAGACTGGAATAAATGTACATGATTTCTTTATATATTGGGATGAAGCTTCTGACTAAATATTTGCATATCAGAAGTTCTCAAAAAGTTTTACAAGAATTTCCTAAATTCGATTGTGCTCTAATTAAAGCTGTTTAGTTTTTTTTTATTTTTTGTGAATATCTGAGGCATAAAGAATATATGGTTAAAATTTCTGTAATCATTTCAAAGCAACCCTGTATAATATCAGGTTAGTACTGCTAGGAACTTGATAAGCCACATATTTGGAATACAGGGAAAACAGCAGTCACAAATTGACTTTAATATAGATTTTTGCTGCATTATTTAATATTTTTCAGTTGTAAGGCATTTCTTACTTTCATGATCTATTTTTAGTTAAGTTTTGAGTATATATCTGTCCTTGGAGCATCAAAGTGGAATGTGGTTATCCACCTTCAAACGGGAATAATCACATCCTATTTATATAATATAATATTATTTGCTAACAAGCCAGTTGTCAAACTACAATGGAAATAAATTGATCAGAAAGCTTCTTAATTTAAAAATGCATAAATGGAGTTATCTTGTTTTGCAGTAACCTGATATTTATAAATGAATAGGAGTAAGGCTGGTATCACACTAGGATGTCAATGGTAAACCAGTGCAGTACACTAAAATTCAATATACGCATTAAAATGCAATATATGGCACCTGAGATCTATCTGGTTGCGCTTCCAACCAAGATGTCAAATGAAAATGTAACTGTATCGCTACCAGCATAGCATCAAAGGGAACGGTCAGCCATGTATTTACATTGCATATATGTGATTATTGCTGTAATCTTTTCAATATCTATTTTAAAACTACTGCTGGCTGTTGAGTTGACAGCTTTTTCGGCATCTTTCCCAACATATAATGTTGGCACCTGAGATGCCATGATACCCTAGTGTGGTACTGGCCTAAATGACATAATTTACTAAGGGTCATTTGCACCATGTTTGCTTAGGTTAAATTTTATTGAATTCATTATCATAGTTTCAATGGTTATTTAGTGTCATTTAACTAAAGCATAAATGGTGTAACTATAAATATTGCTATATAGTGTATTTTTAGGAACAATCGCATGGTCATGCACGAGCTTTAAATAAACCTGAAATTAGACTGATGAATTTTAGGAAAGCAAAGAAGGAATTTTATGATAATATTACCATTGAGGCACGCCTTGGCCACTTACGGTATAAAGAAGTTTGGGATTAGATATGTTTAAATTCTATTTGTTAGTTATTAAAATAAAGTTCTGAAAAGAAATATACGTTTTATTGTGAAATAAATAAAGAATACTATGGTTGTATAATATCGTTTGCTTAATCCAGAAATGTTGTAACTGCCAAAAATTGTATTATACAAGAGATACAAAACATTTAAAACATTTTAAAGAGGATATCTAGAACATATTTATTCATTAGGTTCATAAGATATAAAATAAATTTGACATTTATTTTCGGACGATTGTTTTCAATTTTGTGGAAGTTGTCATGCGCATATTTTTTGAGGTTGATGAGAAAATTGTGTTTAAGAGCATTTAACCAAAATATCACCACATTTTATATTAGAAATGCCAAAATTAATGTCATTGTTGTGAAAGTACAACTTTCTGTCATATCCAGATTGGCGTTTTTTGGAAGATACATCTATCTAACTTGGGAATTGGTATTGTATAGCAATGTATATAACTTGTGTGTATTAAAGGAACTATTTAGCAGTAATAAACTGTCCCACACGAAGTAACAAGCACCTTTTTTTTATATCTGACCTGAGAATTTGTCTACTGCCAGGATTAATTTTGATAGTCAAAATTTAGCATTTTCTTGATAATCATTGGAATTGAGTGTTGCCCAAGATTCTTACTAAAAAACGTAGAACCTGTTATACATTCAAAATTACCTTTTTTCATTATTGTGCTTTATGAAATTTGCACTTAATATTAGATAAATAGGTTATGCAATTAATATTGCAATCTTGCACTTATTTAGACGTTTAACGGGCTTTATCTGAATAGACTGACTATAATTTCTATTTTTTATTATTCCTGGTAGGGGGTCTTTGTTAATCTGAAAATGTAATATAGTTTTGGGAAAAATACAATTGATTGATCAAGCCTTATTTGCCTCTTGACTGTTGGTCATAGAATATGATTTTATTAGTCTTCTAATAGTTACAGAGGATGAAAGAGGCTTAATTTAGGTTTAAATATGACAAATAATTAAAAGTGATTGACAACAGTGAGAAGAGGTGGCTTATAGCAGAGTTTCAAAATTAATTTCCCAAACAGGTTTCCGCTTCCTAGAATTATTGGGGAATCTTGTAAATATCTCAAAAGTCAAGGAATAGTCAGGAAATTTAACAAAAGTCAAGGGAATTCTATAATAATTCATGTAAAAATTTTAGTTTTTAAAAATGCCAGTATTTTTTACTTTATTAGAGTACCTACATATATGTATATAAAATCTCAAGATAATGAAAAACTTTACATGCATAAGGACAAATGTTTTTTAATTACTATGGTACCCAGTCAACAGTAAACATTCAGTTACGTAACTGAAAGAGCTTCAGAAGGAATCACTGCTAACATTACATTTGTTACAACTATGTTATGTAACTGAAATTTTAAAATGTTCTATAAAAAATTTTGTGTAGAAATCGATAATGCCTTTACAGTTTGTGATACATTATGTATAGGGCGGATTGTGTATTCCCTATCTAAATTGTGTAAGTCACAGTGCATGGTAAAAAAAGGATTTTAATTTTGAGAATAAGATAATTTCTTATATATTTTATAAACAAATATTATTATTGATTACTACTTGTCATAAACCGATATAACCTTAAAATTAAAAAATGTTTCAATTCTATTGATAGAGTAGTTGCCTCTGGATGAAATGGCCCGCTGTGTAACAGATATAATATTGAAATCCAAAGTAAAATTAATAAAGTTGTGTATATTTCATAAAATTCTTTTCGTCGTCGAAGCCACAATAAAAAAAGCCATTGATTGGGATTATACTTTATCAGGTGAAAATAAAAGGGGGTGAGGTCTGAGAAGAAAGAAAAGTGATATGTGAATTTGAATATGAGTGTGATACAAGTGATATCAGCAGATGTAAGTGTTTATTATTTATATTATTTGAAGAATACTTTTTGATTCAATTCTAATATGCAATTACACTCTAGTTGTAATTTTAAATTATAAATCTGAAATGTGTTAAAGTTAAAAAATATTTGTGAATGTTCATCACAAAGATTTTGCCACATTATTTTAATTTTTATCTCTTTGTATTTAGCACATACTCCCACCACCTTTCATCAGAAAACAAAAATAAATTTGCAATAGGTGGCGATAGGTCTACTAATTTAACAGAAGAAAAAATTACCAAACATGTAAGTGAAGCTAATTTTTAAAATTTTGCGTACTCGCATTTATCTCCTAAAACAGGTATTTTTGATTATACTTATTCTACATTTTATGTATTCGTTGTACAAAAGTAGGGTTTGAATACATAAGTAAAATTTTTGTTTGGAGTGTCTAGTTCAGTAAAATGTAAATATCAGATTATTAGCTTAAAAGCACACATAAAAAACTGCTCGCTTTTGATACAAAATATTAAAACTTTGCAACAATTTATATTTAAGATTCAAAATTTTATACAAAAAACAAGTTATGGTGTTGAGAATAGGCCCTTTGATTTGTGTGTGATCAATTGGTTTAAAATAATTGATTTTTCTATAATTTACTTTGAAATTCATTTATAGAAAGGTTACAATCTTAATTTACATTCTTTGCAGATGCTGTTCGAGAAACATTTTCTACAACAAGTGAATCAGAGATTGAATTAGTTGTTGTGAAGTGGTTGTGCTTTATCAAACTTTGAAAATCAAGGAAAAAACCATAAAATAACTAAGATATAAAAATGTAATACTTTTTTGTTTTCAATTAAAAAATGTTGCAGAGACTATGTATGCATTTTATATCCCACATGTGGAATTGGAGCTTTATAGTTTACTCAAAGGCGAATTAAAAATATGTTAAATGGAATATACAGGGTGGTAATAAACTAAGAAAAATAGGCATGCTATTGTCAGTTATAAAATAATTTAAAAACAAGGGACATGTTGATTTTTGTATTTAATTGTATTTTTTGTGGTGTTTGTAGTGATCATTTGTTGCCAGCGAGAAAAGTGACAATTGTTTTAAATGTTTGATAGATCATTTTCTTATATTTTTGTATGTTGACTTCATTTGTTTTGTAACAATT
>JAHWXV010629386.1:0-13286 GCA_024586415.1 Phrixothrix hirtus | reverse complement strand
ATAATTTAGGGCTCTGGGAACAAGCGTAGCTAAAGGTGCTAAAAATATGACAAAATACATAGACCTGAGAATAAGACTAGCTAAAAGTAAAAAAGATTTTGCAAAATACAAGCCGCAATATTTAAAACAGCTTCAACGTGTTACCTAATTTAAAAAAATACTTTTCGCCCACGCGTAAAATCCTGTATCAGGTAAAAATTACAAACTATAGCATGCAGGTGAACCTAGAACAAATTTAAAAGCTGCCAGTAGAAGCGGAAAGATGAATACGTATATCTAAGTGTAAACGTATGAGTGTCGAGCACCCAACTACCTTTCAATACGCCAAGCTTGAGAATACGTCTCAACCTATCTAGAATTCATGGAAGTCAATCTGACGCAACGTTTCCTTAAAAATAATTCTCAAACGGAAGACAATAGCGTACAATTATGTAAAGTCGAAACAATTCTAATAAGTTTTGCATATTATATATTTATGCCATAAAAAGGGGAGTAATGCTCATACAAATTCTATTAAAGTCGTAACAAGCTTTAAAATAGTAAATACGCTTACAAATTCTAATAAACTTTACATATTATATATTTAAACCGTAAAAGCGATACAACGCTCGCATATAGTAAATGTACGATGAAATTATATAATTTAGGAACTATCCAAGAGGCATGTTAGCGCGGTCGAAGAATCGGCACGACTAAAGGCAGTTGGCACGGTTGCAAAGACCGCGAGTGACCTTGTGTGTCGTTTAACATGTAATCAAATTGTAAAACGTAACTTCTCGCCTCAACATCTTAAATTTGCATGTATTCTTATGGAAAAAGAGCACAAACTTTAGGAGTGGGGGCGCCTAAGGCGCTCATAGATCTTGCCTGTTCTGTGGGAAGTACACAAGCACGGGTATAAAAGGCAGTTAGTGTTACCGGCACATGCGTACTTAACCCTCATTACGTCACCATTACACATCGCTGCATTCGCCCATGCACTGGAAATAAGGTGATAAGGATTTTCTGCCATTATAACATACGAGTGAATGGAATTACTCATAACCGAAGTGCAATTAATCAATAATAATGTTTCCATCGTATTTTAGTTTGCTATTGCTATATAAATCCTTTGTTTTTACAAACACAGTTAGAGATCTTCGCGTTTACGTTGAGCTTCGTGGTGCAGGTACCGCCTTCAGGTCGTGCCACGTTATGCACGCTGCCTGCGAGTGCCTACCCTATACGCAAAATTTAAGTACGCACGCTGTTATTGTTTATTCTTCGAGCAGCACATCGAATTCAAACAATCGCAAACGACAACAGTGGCAACGCGTCTTATTCATTAGTATCTCCTGAAGTGATTGCGATAAGTTATCAGAGAGCTCTTAAAAAGTTAAAAATTATGAAGAGTCCGCATTATCAAGCAGGTAAATATACAATTCTTTATTAATGCTTTATGGTTAAAATATTATTTAGCAAGGAAATATTAATGCTTAAGGTATTAAATTTTCCATTTAACTTATACTACGAAGATAGTAGAAATTCCACAAGCTTAATTCATTTAGCACGCAAATATTAATGCTTAAATATATTACTTAGCAAATAGAGGATCAGTTCTGTATGTTTTGTTTCAACAGAAATGTATAAATTCCTCAACGTAAAGGACAGCTCCAAAAAGGTGTAGCGTTTTGGCGTCGTGGGTAGAACGCTGGAGTTAAAAAGTTGGATTAAGGAGGGCATTGAGGCGGTGGTGAATAAGGAATTATAAGGCATAGGACCTCTAGATAAGGTGGGAATTACCGTCTATTGCAAGGACGTTGCCAGAGACCAGGGGTGGATCCGCTTCCGGCCCGCGCCCGAATTAAGAATTGAAGACATTTGGGATAAAATTTGGGCCGTTTATCAGTCCAATTCGACAGGTTTGAACACCGAGTCCCTCTGTCTCGGCATCGCGGCCGCGAAGGTGCATGAAGGTAGAGGTTCTCGTTCTAATAAATTTAATAACTTTGACGAGGAGTGCGCAAGCCGTAGGGGAACAATTTCCATCAAAAATAACGATCATTTGTGTCTGCCTCGTGCTCTTGCTGTGGTAATAGCTCACATCAATTGCGATCCAAAATTAGATTAGATAGAGGGGTCATCAGACCGCGAAAGCTAACGCCCTAATCGAAAAAGCTCAGTGCACGATACCTGAAATGGTCGCAGGCATTCTGGAACTTGAAAAATTTCAGAACGCTCTTCCGGAATTCAATATTCGCGTTTATGAATATAATTACAAAGGGCACGATGTTATTTTCGAGTGTAGCCGCCCCGAAAAATATCTTAAATTACTTCACCATGCCGGGAACTACAAAGTCATAACTTCACTTATAGCAGCTTTCTATTGTGGTTATTATTGTGAATGGTGCAAAATTCCGTACGATCATAAGAGTAAACATAGGTGCGGCGGCATGTGCCCGGGCTGTTATCAATCACCGGCCTGCTCGCCGTTCAAAGTAAAAATATCGTGTGCGGACTGCAAGCGCTCGATTAGAGGTCAGACCTGCTACGATAACCACAGAAGAAACACCTTCCACGAAAAAAGCGTCGTTTAAGCCGAAATACATAGGTTCGAGCTGTATTTTAAAACGGCGACGACCTGTAGAAAGCATGTTTGCGGAGAGGTGTTTTGCAAGATTTGCACAAAGAATGTTGCGCAAGACCACCTCTGCTACATTCAGGTGAATGCAGGTAAACCTAATGTTTCCGACCTGCTTTTTATTTTCTATTATTTGGAGACGCAGCAGGAAAAACAGCTAACGGACCGTTCTTTCTAGCACGAGCCCAACTTGTGCGTATTTAAGCAATGCTGTGACGCGTGCATAGATACCGACAAACTCGTTTGTTTAAAGTGCGGACTACGTCTTCAGGTGTTAAACTGTGATGGCGTAATTTCACCATTTATGTTTCTCATTTAAACAATCGGTAAAAAGTTGAAACGGGTGGTCGTGTTGGCCCACAACGGTGGGGGATTTCATCACCAGTTCTTATTAACTTACGTACTGAATAAGACTAGCCTAACACCGCAGCTGATTATGCGCTGAACAATTTTAATTTTAATGGAGCTGGGAAACGTCAAATTCCTCGATTTGCTAAATTACTTGTCTATGATGCTTAGCGGTTTGTCTAAAGCGTTCGAGTTGACAAAGTTATAGAAAGGCTATTTTCCTCATTTATTTAACACTCTGGCCAACCAAAAATATGTAGGCCTTTAAGACGGATGCGCGAACAAATCTACTGAAATGGTGCAGCGATCAGCTTTCTTCGAACGTGGTTTTTGACTTTCAAAAAGAGCTGATTGAATATTGCATTTATGATGTGGAAATTTCGACGGCGTCCAGCCTAAGGTTTTGCCATCGGATGGTTGAAACCACGAATGTTTGCCCCTTCACCGAAGCAAAAGCAATAGCTTCAGCCTCTAACAAGGTGTACAGATGTAATTTTCTGAAGCTAGACACCATCGGAATAATACCTATGAACGGGCATATATGGAGGGACAATCAGTCGAACGTCGTAATTCAATCGTTCCTTTAGGAAGAACACGGACGCGAAATGAACATCGGGCACGTAACCAAAGACCGGGGAGCCATGGTTGTAGTCGTAAAGTTAAACAGGTACTGCGAAGAAACAAGACAGGTGTTTGAATTTTTCGGCTGCTTTAACCACGCCTGCCCGCCCCACCTCAGTAACCTTGGATAACAGGTACGAAGCGTCCGTTGCTAAAACAGAACGACTAATGGAGCTTCGGTACGAGGTTGTGGAGATGTGGGAATGCCAGTTTCGCCGATTGTTAAAAGACTACAGCGAGATGCGCAAATTCACATCTTCACACCCGCTTCTCGCTCAAACTACGCTCTTGTGCGGGTCGCACCGAAAACTGCGTGGCATTCTACAAGGTCAAAGAGGACGCAAAAATCAAATACGTCGACGTATGCTCTTTATACCCGCGGACTTGTAAGTAAGGGAAGCTTCCGATCGGTCATCCGAAAATTTATATGGGCGAAGACTACTCCTCGCTATCGCTACCATCTACGACGGGTCTAATAAAGTTTAAGATGGTGCCACCGCAAAATCTATTACATCCCGTCTTACCGCAAAAAATGAACAAACTCATGTTCGTGTTGTGTCGTGTTTGCGGTTAGGCGGGAAATCTAGACCCGTGCCTCCACGATGTAGAGGAGCACTGGCTAATAGATACCTGGGTTGTTGACGAGGTGGTAAAAGTGCTCGAAACGGGATACTTAATGCAGGAGATATACAAAATTTGGTCCTACGAGGAGCGACAGTTTGACAAAGCCACCAGCGCTAACGGTCTATTTACCGACATGATGAATAAATTCATCAAAATTAAGCTAAACTCGTCCGGATGGCCTAAGAACTGCCCCACCGAAGAGAAAAAAGATCGATATATCGAGTGGGTTTTGTAAAGTCTGTCTGGCCAAACCTACGAGCAACTCGCCTTGGGGCAAGCTTGGTCAGCGGTAGAATCAGCCAAAAACGAAAATTATTAACGAGCCGAGAGAACTTTTTAATCTGCTCTCGAATCCTGCGTACGTTATTAACACCATACTGCCTGTTAAACAACGCGCACTCGTAGTAGCGTAAGAAAGGGCGGAGGAATCGTTCACCGAGGTTTCAGCGGTTCACATAGTTCTAGCTTCATACGTTACGGCACTTGCGCGCCTAAAGCTCTATAGCTACCCAAAGCAGCTGGAAAACCGGATCCTGTATTACGATACCGATTCAGTAATATTTGTTTCAATGACGGGCAGGTTTGATGTTCCAAAGAGCGAGCTTGTCTGGAACTTAACTGACGAGTTTGAATGTTTCAGAGTCGGTAGCTATATTACAGACATGGCGTCGAGCGGGACAAAGGACTATGCTTCTGAAGCATGGTTTACAAAGGATCGCGAATTTAAAGTATCGTGTAAGGTTAAAGGCAATTCCCTAACATACGCCGCGGCTGAGCTGGAAGTTTCGATAAAATTAAGGAAATTATCTTAAAAGACCTAGAACGGTTTTACGTAAAAATAAAGCAGATACGTAGAACTAAAGAGCACGAGGTAGATACGCGGAAAGAAAGCAAAATTTATAGGCTAAATTCAATAAAGCGCAAATTCTTTGACGATTATTCTTCCGTACCCTACGACTACAAACGGCGCCGCTCCAACAGCGTAGAAACCCTACTCGCAATCTAAATTATGTTCAAAATTTTCATAACTAAATCCAAAGATACCCGATCTTCAAAATTTCCATAACTAAAACCGGCAGGCATTCGAACTCTCAAAATTTTCACAACTAAATCCTCAGACACCTGATTTTTAGTTCAGACGCGGTCGATACACACACACACACACCTCTGGACGGCCCCCTGCCACCGCGTACCTCTTTATTTTTTCAAAAAGCTATATATATAAGCGTCAGAAAATTTTACACGAAGAACAGTTTGACACACCGCTGTTGCTAGAGAAATGGAGAAAACAACAACACATTTGCTGTCAATATAATTTAATCCTGTTTGGAATGAGATGAGTCTGCAAGTTCGGGGTCGCAATATTCCGTTTGGTTCCACATGTCAAAAAGTTTTTCTGAATCACTACCTGATAGACAAAAATCTACAAGCGTGCGAAAATTGCTTAAGCGTGATTCTACACTTCAAATATGTCGATCAGGACAACGTTGTAAAGATTGAAACCAAAGGAATAGTTGTCCCTTCTAACAAAAATGTACAAGAGTTAAGAGCGGCTATCGAAGAAGGGGTTTACAACAAGTTACGAGCTTTTAAATGCATAGTAGGCGATCTGAACACCGTAGTCCTTCATATGTGCTACCTGCCCATATTTCCTGGAAACAGACAAATAAATATCGAACCATTCTCTAAACCAGTTAGAACGGTTTAAATAAACAACAAAGTGTATAGCATGAACGAAGACTGTGACTTAACTTTCATCGAAGAAAGGGAAAAAGGCGAGCCTAGATACAGGAGGCACGACGATAAACCAAGGTTCTTCAAGCAGACAGTGTTTCCTTGGCTGCTAACCAAAAATCAAGTATTCTTTCATCGCACGAGCTAAAGCCTTTTCTCAAAAGAAGGCGGTGCTCTGAATGCTACAGGAACCTGGCTCTCCAGCACGGAAGGGGTTTTGCACATCAAAAAGCCAAGTTTGTAAAACTTGAATGCCAAGGGTGTGCAAAAACTTATTGCAAACCGTGCTTCCTTGACAAACACGTAACATTAAATCCTGTTAAAGAAAACCCTTAGAGAAGCAGGAACAGGTCGGGCGAGTCGATGAAACTTTGTAAAAATGTATAAATGTAAATAGGAAGACACCCAACTGCTGAAGCTTTGTAAAATGTCTTAGTTTTAAGTTTTCGATTGTATCATTATCAAAATAAGAATGCATTTTAGTTTTGAGTTTTCACTTGTGTAGATAGTTAAATAAAATAAAAGTGTTTAATGATATAATGCTTTTATTGACGCAACCAGACTGTCACCGTCCCTTTTTCGCATCATGACAAATTATAAATTTAATTTTAAAACTTAGTTGCCTATGTGCGGGCGCTTCCTTTTAATGTACATAACTACAGCTTTCCCATTTATTTCTTCGAATAGCTATCCTATAATTAATTAATGATTCCTTTTTATATTACTCCGTCCTCTTCGCTTTACTTCTTCAAGGATTTAGCGATACGCGCCTACAAAGAATTTGGCTTGCGCGCTATCTTATCTTCTTACATGCTCGATTTGAATAAGCGCATTCGAATTATGATATTCATAGTGAATTGCTTGGTGCGAATCCAGCTGTCTTGCTACCGTTTTGCTACTTTGAGGAACCCATTTTTGGTTAAGATGGGGTGAGCCACTTTACTTTGATTTATCAATAATAAAATTAATTTTTAGCTTTTTCATAAGTCATAGTTTTTTTTCGTGTATCTGCTTGATTCCTCCGTCGGCAGTTTACATTAATTGATTACTGTCTTCGTGTCTGACTAGCATTTTGATGGTCGACTCGAATGATGCATGCTTAATCTACTCCTCTAGGGATGCTGCCTACTTGCGTTCCTGCTTGTCTCTACTTTCGGCCTATATGGTTTTGGGGTCGCTCCTGGGCACTAGTCACATAGCAGCATAGTTAAGTATCACCTACTCTCATAATGCCGAGACGGTCTGTCACAACTTTTTACTTTTTTTACTGTTTATAATATGCTTTACCCTTTTCTTTTATTACTATTGAACATTTTAACGCTACTTTTAATTTCTATAACTTCAATTAAAATTCTAATTAGTTAGATACACAGTATAATAATTTTATAACATACGGTTTATTTAAGTTGCGATTACTAAGCTCTTTCGTAAATATTTGTAAAACAAAGGACATATCTTTGCTCAATTATTTATTATTAGGGACCTAGATACCGTTTTAAAATAAATTTAATTATTGAATTTGTTCATCCTCTTTTTGGTTGCAACTAAATCGACGAACTCCGGTCTAATTATTTACTTTTAAATACTTTTAAAATCTCTGCTTAATCTGAACATTTATTAATCATGTAAATGCAGTTAGAAACCGTCCTTAGACTCTTCCTGTTCTATACATTTAATTTCATTTATTTGCCTATGTTTAATTATATAAGATAGTTGTCGATGTAAAATTTTATATAACATTCATTTCATTACTTATGTTTTATATTTATCGTAATCTCGTATAAGCCAGCCGAAGTAAGCTATACTAGTATTCTTAGCAATGGCCAGATGTTCACATTTTCACGTTTTGCTTTGCATTCAATTGTTTTAACTAGAAACCATTCTTGAACTTTAACTATTTTACTTTTGTTAAATCATGATAATGTATTTAATTAATGTATTTTCTCCGTTTTTCCTGTAAACAGACAAAAAACGATTACTCTGTTAATGTTTCAATAGTACATCGTCTTATTATTTCTGGTTACCTAAATTTCTTTTGAGGTAGATTACTTTATTTTAATAGATTACCTGATGTGATCAAAAAGTTACCACATACCACTACTAATATTATGCTATTCGTGTATTTGTGATTTCCTACTTTTAAATTTATCATTCTCAACGGCGTGATACCGACCTATGTTTCGCCTTTAACATATACAGAGTGCATCGTAAGCAACTCTGCTTCTTCTTAGGTCTTGTCTAACAAGTTACCTATACATTTAAAGGCATAGCGCTCAAGAGCATTTCTTTGCTATCTCTGCGATCTATTATTGCTGGTAAACTCCGTTATCTTAAGTTAATTTAACGGCACATCACCCTCTCTCCAATAAAACTGTTGAGCCGGACAACCCTCCCTTTTACTACGTGAGTTACCCTTCGTTTCCTTTAGTATTCTTTTCTCCTTATGTTAAAGTATTCTATGACGAAGCTAGCTTACGTGGCAAGACCAACACTTACCTTAAGTACAGGAATTGGGTCAATTGCGAGTTTTCAGGCGGAGCAGCTGATTGATTAGCCTTATCTGCTCTGTCTTCAGCTGTGTATCAGGTATTTCATCAGCTTTATCTGCTCTGTCATCAGCTTTATCAGCTCTTTTTACAGGTTCTACCTGTCTGTTTACAGGTTGTGTAGGTCTGTTTACAGATTTTACAGGTCTGTTTACAGGTTTTACAGGTCCATGTACAGGTCCGTTTACCCCTTTTATAGATCTGTATACAGGTTTTACAGGTCTTTTTACGGGACCTGTCTAAAGTCTCGGTGCACCTGTATTATTAGTGGTCCAATTTTGCAGTAACTATCTCTGACAACAACAGCTGGACAGAACTTACTCAAGATGAGACGGGCAACAGGTGAAGAAGCGGGGAAAGGAATGCGAAAATTTTCAGCCAAAAGGCCTAAAGACTAAAGTCTTAAAGCCTAAAGGCCTGCTAAGCTACAGCTGCTAGCGAGAAGTACTTAAAGGCATTATTTAGACTTCTTAAGTTAGTATAAGTCTGACGCTCGACAAGAAGGTCAGATCTGCACTTGCTGTTGTGCTGTTATGGGCCGGCTAACGTGCCTAAGACGAAGGCGCCAATTTAGATACAGCTGAAGGGTACTTGCGTAGGTACGGGTATTTATCCGAAGATGTTTATCAAACAAACTGTATTGCTGTTCTTAAGAGAGTGCCACTGCTCTCCTTTCAAAATTACTACCGCTTGCTTGAAAGCAACGGAACAATAGATAACGCAACCATGAGCTTTATGCTTCGTCCTCGTTGTGGAAACGCTGACGGTGTAAGCTCCTACTACCTATACAATTTCAAGTGGGAAAAGAGTATTATTAATTATTACGTTTTGAGTGGCGATATACGAGTTATAAACCTGATTGCTAAAGCCTTTGCAGCTTGAGGAAAGCATGCTGCTCTAAAGTTTAAGTACAGCTTGACCAAGTATGACATATTAATTTCGTTTCAACAATTCTAACATGTATGCCAGAAGGAAGCCGCGACTACGGTTTCCCGAATGCCGCCCAAACAGTCGTCGAAATACACATTGCTAGGGACGAGAACTGGTACTTTGGAAATTCAAAACTGGCGCCCTCGTACATGACCAGACCCTATCGTATGATTTATCGCGAGATTGGGCACGTTTTGGGAATGCACCACTCGCAAGATGAGGAATTCGTAATGTATGCGTACTATGGAGCGCCGCTTGAGAAGTTGACGCCCGAGGATACTTCGGGTATTCGAGTTCCTTTTAAGCCTAAAACCACTCTGGCGCCTTCTAGCGCAGGAACTGTAAGGTCTCAAACTTCGACCTCAATCCCGAAAACTCTACGGCCTTCCACAACTACACCGCCTACGCCAAAACCTGTATTAACAACCACGTCACCTATGCCGGGAACTGAATCTACCACCACGCCAAGACCTCTAACGACAACCGCACCCCCTATGCCAAAACCTGTATCAACAATCGCACCACCCGTACTAAGACCCGTATCGACAATCACGCCGCCCACTTCAAGACCTACCTCAATAACCAAATCAACCGCACCTACGTTGCCAACCCCCACAGCTACAACGCAATGCCCGTCTGCATACGTGCCTGATTTATGCAATGTTAATATCTAACATTTCTTAATTTTAAACAAATTCCTGTACATGTTTTACAAACAATAGGTTTGGATATCGGCTTGATAAGCATCCACGTTGATGAGCCTATTAAATATATGATAAATTTGCTACCTTTTCTTCCGAAATCTTAGCGGCTTTGGCGCCATCTATTAGAAGCCGGAAAGCGGTATAGTAAAGTTTGTACGAGGTCTTGTGTACTCAATTCAATTTCCCAGCCTTCAGCTTGTTTTCGGGTGGCCTAAACCCTACAGCTACTATTCTATACCCAATACGAGCCACGTATATGCAAGCGCAAAAACCTACACGGGTAATACGCTGATTTCTCACGGTAAAAACGAAGTTATCGAATAAGACGAGTGTATGCAGGCTTCGAAAGCCCATTTCCTAATTTCGGATGTTTTTTCTGACATCCCCTCTCGAGTTACTTCTATATCTTGATACACAAAAAGATTTCTTTATTTTCTGTACAAAAACAGGTTTCATCAATACAGCGAATTTACAAGCGTAACTACGCAGAGTGACACTGTAAACCTCTCAATGTTCGACGTATATTGCGCTAATAAAGGCCTACACGAACAGCTTCAAGTTGTTTTATCAAAACTGCTGTCGTTTAATTCGCAAATTACATGAGGACAGATCCCGAGGAAGAAAATTATACGAAAAATGATTAAGTTTTAATTATGAACTTGATATGTAGGATAATAATTTAAGAGATTAATTTATAATAATATATATGTTAATAAAGTTATTTAAGAACTTGATATGTAATGTTGTGTTAATAAAGTTATTTGCCCATTACTCAATAAATATAAACCATCCCGTATATAAAAACACCTTTTTACAGAGTAATAAACAATGATAAACTGAGAACGTGTCATTTTGCTAAGCATTGATAAACGTCATATAAATCTTAAAGTATGATGTACGTCAGCATACGTCATATCGCTTCATAAAACACTTCACGATTTTATATTTTAGATTAGTAGTAGTAGTAAGACTACCTACCTTCAATCTTAAAAGTAGCGGTATTTCCTGGTATTATATCGTTTTCTAAAAGGAATATTCGTTTACTTAGAGAGGAAGATCTTAAGACATTTCTTACAGGTGGTATTCTATGTTTTCGCCTACGTAGGATGACTTTCCCGCATTGTCAGTCGCTTCCTGTTATTTCAGGTTTCTATACCTTTGCAGGCCAATGTGCACGATATTTTTCTCTAAATGGCAACTTAGTATATTTTTTATATTACAACCGCATTCAATTTTTAAACGTGTAAAATAATTAATATCTGCAAATTGAGTCTTCTAGCTATCGCTGTAAATAACTTCTACAGGTTCGTACAATGCATTTTCAAATAACACACAATCTGCAGGATTTAGACTTTTTCATAGCCGTATCTTAAAATAATTTCAAATTCATTACAGTTTCCCTGCAACTCGTAAATGGTTCCATACTTGTCAAGCCTAGAACTTGGTCGGCCTGATCTGCCTTAAATCCTCGTGATAATTCAGATCCCCTTGGGTGTAATATTGACGATGAACCGCCAACGCAGCTATATTTGTTGGACTAGCGCTTTGCTCTCCTACCTTTGAATACCATGTCCGGGATTTTCGAGTCATAAGTACTCCAGAGTGTGTTTTAGATACCCCTTCATCGGTGTACTTACGCCTGATCTGATTATGGTCTTTAGGAAAACAAAACGGACATGGGCTGGCGATTTCACGTTCGGAATTATTTGCCATGACGTTCGCGAACGATGATAAAATGTGACTACGAGCTTCCACCGTCCCTAAACACCCACGTAAAATAATCTATAGGTAAAAACCCAATTTTGCGGGCGGCGCTCTCATTTTTCCAGAATGTGCAGACCAGTTTGTAAGTTTTTGATCACCGTCTCTTACTAAATACTAATCAGGGTTTATAGTTTCAGCTATCGCAGAAGTGCGGGGGTTGTTGCCTTTAAAGTTGAAGGTGAGTTTATTTCTTTCTCTATTCATTACATATCACTTTCCGTTTTAGTGGAGAGACTTGAAAGTAGAGTATAGTGGTCTTGATCCCTCAGCAGGTTTCACGATGTTGGGGGATTTCCCGAGAGGGGAACGCGTGTACCTTAGGCGCGGGTGGGGGTGGCCTCTGGAGGTTTTGTAAGTTTTTATAGGTTGTGGTGAATTTTATGGTAATATTTGAATTTATAGATCTTGGAGAATTGAGTCGTAAGTTACGTCAGATGCTAATGTTTTAAAATATTAATATTACTTTGAATTTTACAGAAAAATAAAGTCCTTTTGAAGGTTTCTTTGTTGTATTATTCCGGCTAAAATGTTGAAAATAACTTTTAGCTTTAAGAAAACCATGATCCCTAAATTTTTAGAAAAATAATAAGCAGCGTTAAAGAGGCTTACCTTCAATTTCTAAGAGCTGATATAAGATGCCAAACGAGCACTATATTTTTTAATACCACTGCTGTTCTAAGTTGTCATTTTCTTGGGACTGTTAAAAATCGACCACGACCCAACTAATGAAATGACAGTTATGCTGAGGTTGATCTTTAAAACGTACAAGAAGTGTGTGTTATACAGACAAAAGATAAATACGTTTAGAGAGCACTTACAAAAACTCACGATAATTATATCGTGCGTGAGTGAATGTGCATTTCATGCAGTAGAATACATTGCATTTTTTAGGTAATTTACAATATATTTTAGATTATATACAGAGTTGTTAATAAAACAGAAAAACGTTATTATTGTATTTCGGTCTAAAAACGTACAATATTAACACAGTTTAGGCTTTGGGAAAGTTACTTTCATCTTGTACAAAATTTAGGTTTGAGAAACCCTTATTGTTCAGGAAGGATTCTGTAGATATCTGCGTGCCAAAATTGTTTATATCACAACCCCCTCACATACCCACTTCTACTAGTTGTTCTTTTAATATTTACGAAATTTGAATTCAACTGCATTTTACAGTTTGTAATTTTTTGCCTGATAGCGTTGCAAAAGTACAGGATTTGAGCGTGGGCAAAAAACATTTTTTTAAATTAGGTAACACGTTGAAGCTGTTTTAAATATTGCGGCTTGTATTTTGTAAAATCTTTTTTACTTTTAGCTAGTCTTATTCTCAGGTCTATGTATTTTGTCATATTTTTAGCACCTTTAGCTACGCTTGTTCCCAGAGCCCTAAATTAT
>JAHWXV010629196.1:0-12275 GCA_024586415.1 Phrixothrix hirtus | reverse complement strand
CCCCCCCCCCCCCCTCAGAACACCAACCAGGGTTTACTTTTTTCCAACAAATTATATACAATATTATTATAAACAAAACCTAAGAGCTATGATTGTAAAACTAAACTTATAGCTAAAGTATTATATTAGGCGCAGTGCTATACCTAATATGTAGGAATGGGTAGGTGGCCTATATTTAAAGGGGTGTGACTGTACAACCAACTATAATGATGTTGGGTGTACAGATTTTACAGTTAAACTTAAAGCTAAGGATAAAATTATTGTACAAAGCTACTATATAACATTAAATAAATATTCTGGGGTAGGTAATCACCCCAATATTTATTTGATGTCGAAGGATGTCTTAGTGGGTGCAAAAGATTTCCCTTTATTAAATAAAAAACAGTTATACACATACGATAAAAAGCGCGACTTAAAAAATACGAATAAACTATTTTACTACAGGCACGTATTGCGGTGTCAGGTTTCTGCAATACTGCGTGCCATACCGCTGTAAAGAAAACCAGGAATCGTACCCTTTATTATCGGAAATATTTATAGTTATTTATATACAATATTAAAAGATTTTAAAATTAATTATAAATAATGCATAAAATGTTTGTTTAAATACACTAAAATATAAGAACTTTTTCTAAGTTCACCCACGGTTTTACACTGCAGTAAGTTTTTCGAAGTTTTATACGTGGCACACATCTTTGTCTGTCAGTGCTCAGCGTCCTGGTGCAGAGGGAGTGTTCGGATGTTGTCCACGTGCAACTTCGTGTGGAAACCGTCCCTCTCGACGGTGTAGGTGACTTCTCCATGCTTACCGATGATTTGATGCGGTCCTGTCCATTTCTGGTAGAACGGATGTTGTGGTCGTAATTCTTTTACCATAACGAGGTCGGCAAGGTTAAATGATGGCGTCTGTCCTCCCTTTACATAGCATCTTCTGTACACTTGTTGAAGTCGCCTAGGGTTTTGTTGACGAACGTCCTGCGATAGCGGCGGTGGGGCGGCATCTGCTGGTATACACCAATCTCCCGGTCGTTTCAAAGTTGGCCTGTTGCTTCGTTCCTTCTTGTTCGTAAGGCGAAGAGAGCGTCGGGCAGGTATTTGTCCCAAATTTCGGGCGACTACATTGGCTTTCAATATCCTTTTCAACTCCTGGTTCCTGCGTTCGGTTACGTTTACTCTAGGGTGGTAAGTCACTGTTGTCCAGGTGGTGATTTTATTTTTCTGAGCCCAATTGAGGAAACGGTTACTGATGAATTGGCTACCGTTATCCGATATGATTGTTCGTGCATAACCGAAACGGGCGAAGATCTGATTTTCCAACAAATAGATGACTTCCTGCGTCGAAGCCTGAGGGACTGCTACAACTTCCGTCCAGCGGCTTAATAGATCGGTGACGATGATTATGGCGTTGTGCACAGCAGTCGATCGTAGGCAATTTCCCATAATGTCAATCGCCACGGTTTCTCAGGAATATGAGGGCGTAACGGCATCGCATTCTGTTGCGGCGGTGTCTTGACAGCAGCTCATGTCCAACAACGTTGCAAGTAACGTCGGATGTTGAGGTAAGAACCCGACCAAAAACAGTGTTCAGCGATGGCCCGGGCGGTTTCATCTCGGCCTGGCTGACCGGCCAGAGGCTCGTCATGGTACGCGAAGAGAACTCGAGGTCGTAGTGCTCTTGGTACCATAAGTAAGGAGCGGCCGTTCTCGGCGCGCTTTACGAACAGGCCGCATACACGTCGTGTATGCGATGGTAGGTGGAGTCACCGCGAGCAGTTGGGCCTTCGGCGTCGATTTGTCGCTCACAAAGGACGCATTCTTGGATGCTGGTGTCCTGAGCATAGGCGTTTCGGACTTGTTGGGGTAACGGCACTTCTCCATAGATTTGGTTCAGGCCGTAAATAGGCGAAAGTACTCGTTCCAAACATGGTTGAGTAATATCACCGGTTAGTTACTTCTGGAGACCTTGACAAGTGATCCGCTAGTTCGTTACCACGGCATGGGACGTGCTCGACAGTGAAATTGAATTCCTGTAGTAATAAAGGCCACCGTGTTTGTGGTCTTTGCTCTTCGCCAACCATTGTAGGGCTCTGTTGTCCGTGCAAAGTATAAAAGGTCGGTCTTTTAGATATTATCGGTATTTACGTATACCTAAACATACTGCCAGACACTCCTGTTCGTTGCAATGATAATTAGCTTCTGTCGGCGTGAATTTGGACAAAGCACAAGAAATGATGCGTTTAGTGCTCTCTTCTCCTTCTTGGAACAACAAAGCCCCCATTATTAAGGCGCTGGTGTCGTTTTTAAGGATAAATGGGCGTTGCGAGTCGGGCCGACTTAATTGTAATGGCACCGCCAACGCTTGTTTGAGCCGGGCGAAGGCGCTTTCGGCTTCAGTGGCCCATTTGTACTTCTTCTTCGCCGACAAGCAGTCAGTCAGTGAGGTAGCCAGGGTGGCGAAATTAGGCACATATTCTCGCAACCAGTTGCATGTGCCCAGGAAGCCCTTCAGATCTTTGCGGTTCTTCGGTGTCGGATAATCGTTAACTGCCTTGAGGTGTACCTGCTGTGGTGCGTTGCCCTGACTGGTAACTTCGTGACCAAGATAGCTGAGGCTGTCTTTCCTGAAGTGGCACTTCTGCAGGTTGCAACGGAGCCCGTGCATATGGAGGCGTTCGAGTACCAGCCGCAGGTGATTTAAGTGCTCCTCGTGATTTCTTGAGAAGATGATGATGTCATCCAGGTAAGCTATCGCAAATTTGTGGAGGTAACTTACCAAGACTTCGGCTGACATCATTTTTTGAAACGTGGTCGGTGCCCCTTTCAAGCCAAAAGCCATCACGTTGAACAGATATGGGGCTCCATCAGGGGTGGCGAACTCCGTTAACTTCTTGCTACTCTCGTCAATCGGTATTTGCCAATAACCCGCCCTTAAATCCAATGTCGTAAAGACCGTGGCGTCTCCAAAGTCCTTGAGAGTATCCGAGATGGCAGGTAATTGTGAGGTCTCGTCCACTGTAAGGGCGTTAAACAGTCGATAGTCGATACAGAAACGAAGGGTTCCGTCTCTCTTTTCAACGATGACGACGGGTGAACAATAGTCGGACGGGGATGGTTCAATGACACCATCTTCGAGCATCTCTTGTACTTGGTCGTAAAGCATTTTCTTCTTTGCCTCAGAGTAACGGTAGGACCGTTATCGGAACGGAGCGTCTTTACGTAGCTGTATTCGGTGCTTGGTAGTTAAGGTGGTTTTAACGGCACAGATACTGTTGCTTCAGGTGCTCTGGCAGATCTGGTTCTATCTTTGAGTTGTTTTCCTTACGCCCTTTCTTACTTACGGGAGTCTCCCATAAGACCCTCGTCCGGCGGTCGGTACCAAAATGTAAACAACGTCGGTGGAAGTCGGCTACTGCCTTGTTCTCTAAGTTCCAAGGGTACCCCAAGATAAGTTCTTCGCGGAAGTGCTTAATCAATAGGACTCGAATTGACTGGAGCACTCCTCCGACGTAGATTTGGAACGTAGCTTGAACACACACGTTGGCTTTGGATCCCGCAGTGGCTTGGTTGATGGCGGTTTCATCTTGTATGTCGGGGTGGAAGCAACCCCAGTTGCTGGTGGCTTCACTGTCGAGCAAGGCGCGGTAACGTTGTCCTCGTATCTCCAAGGCCATACGAGGTAAGGAGACGACCTTGGTTGACGTGGTGTCTACGGCCGGATTTAGTGGGTCCCAGCCGCCATGGTGTTTCCCTGGTTGAACGGGATGTTGTTCTGGAAGTCGCGGTGCCAGTGTCTACTGCCGTTATTGTATAATCGACAGTGCGGAAGCGTCTCAGTTCGGCTATTTACGCCGGCCTTGATGGTCGTCCTTGCGGTTGACGGTTTCGCTGTGGTACGGATACCCTCGATGGTAGTGGCTTCGTCGAGGAGTCCGGCCACAGACTTTGGCGGATGTCGTAGGAAATAGATGCGTAATTCTGGTCTTAATTGATGCATTAATATGGAAACCATTTCGTGTTCTTGTGCGTCTGGCCACAGACGCTTATACCAGGCCCATTTATTTAACATGAAGGTTTCCGTAGTTTCTTCATCGCCTTGTTGTTTACCAAACAGCCTTGAAGTGACTTCGGCCAATCAGGCTATGTGGTTTAATTTCGCGAGGATTCTTGATTTTATTAATTCCCAATCCAAGGGAATTTTTTCCAATTCGCGGAACCAGGTCAGTGCTTCTCCGGCCAAAGATTTTGTTAAGTGGCTGGGCCAATCTTCTTTTGGGACGCGTCCATTTTTCATGAAGTTTTCATATCTATCGAAAAATGTTTTCGGAATTTCAGCGTCTTCTCCGTAGAATTTCGGCACTGCTGGTGGAATTCGGGCTTGTCTATCCTACATTGTAGTCGTAAGTTGTTGGCTCGACGAAGTTACTAGTTATAGTTCGACATCTGATAGACTGTCGATTTTCCTCGTTGATTCCAGAAATTTTTCTTCTTCCTGAAGTAGCGGTAAGCTGTAGTTTTCGAAGAACTCCACTGTTTATTGTTAATTGGGCGCCATTGGAAGTATTTGTTCCTCTTCCAGAAGGAAAGGTTGGCTGGTAGTCGGCCGAATGTAGTTGTGGGTAGCGGCACCGTTCACGGTGTCAAGTCTTCTCGATGCCCCACGAGTGGGCCAGCCAATATGTTGTCGGCGTCGTTTGGCGTCGAAAACACTTATTATTTTTAAATAAAATAACTGAAGATTTTTCAGGTCGATGTGGTGTTCGAGAAATGATTAATAACGGCGATGCGTACTTAGTTACTGTAGCCTAGTGAGGTACTCGCAGGCAGCTTCCATTGAACGGCAAGACCTGGAGACACTAAGCTTCAAGGTGAAGCGCGAAGTTGATGTTAAATTCTCTACTGACTGTATGTGTAAAAACGAGGGGTTTATATACAGTAGTAGCACTACTAAAATGCTATGGAAATAGTGTTATTGCTGAATCGCATTTCCGTTATGAATAATTCCATTCATTCGTACCTTATTAGGCAGTAAATCCTTATTACCTTATTTCCTATGTGTGGGCGAATAAATCGATGTGTAATAGTGACGTAATGAACACAGAAACAGGAGCAACTTTAGAACTGTCAGATACTGATGAGGTATTTTACCGTCCCGGGAAGAAACACTCCGTTTGATAACTCAAGCGGAATTAAGTGATTTGATTTGAGATCTGAATTTATCAAAGGTCGAGGTAGACATATTGGGACCATGTTGAGAAGGATGCAAACTTTTATGTTCAAATACGTGTACTTGGGTATATCGCCATCTCCAGAAGGCATTTAGCAGATAAGAGGGCCTTTACCTCTGAAATAATTAGGTTACTAGCATAACTAAGAATAATGGCGTCTCTTCATTGACTTTTTTAAATTCGGTATAAAAATTGTTTTTGTACATGTAGGAAATATTTGCCTATCAGTCTTGTTAGACATTCTATTCGCATGAAAGGATCTCATGCAAAAGGTATAAGTGATGAAGCACCGCCAATCTATATTGTTTACAAACTAGATACACGATCATTCCAGATTAAGTTGATAATGAAGATATAGAATTCGAAAAGGTCTTAGGTACCTTAGAACGTGCTGGCTCGAATGCTTTTAAGAAGTAGATCAAAACGTGTTGGGAGTTAAAAAATCCAAAAACCGTAAGGTAATTGTTGACACCCTTCTTAGGTATTCATAAATTAGGCTGCAGCAATAACCTTAAAATTACTCATTGTTTTTGTTATATATGGATGCCTTTTCTCTGAACCTTGATAGCATAAGCGACGAAGATAGAGAAAGGTCTCATGAAGACATTTCCAAATTCCAAAAACGCTAGCAATGGAAGTTGAATGGCGCAATGCTTGTCAATTACTGGTGGAGATTGATAACAAAGAGTTCTGCCAATACAAAAGGTAAATGAGGAGAAATATTTTAAATTGTAGTTTAGTGCCTGTATTAATGACATTATGTTATTGGTTTACATTTGGCAGACTCAGCAAGTTAAGTTAATTAGATTACTCCAATTAAACGTGAATTGGATGTAGTTTTTGGTAACCAGCATAATTTTATAGGATTTTTTATGATTCTAGGGAGCAAGTGCATCTTTTGCAGAACAATACTTCTATAGTTTTGTTATTTTTACCTGAAACGTTGAATATAAATTCGTTATTAATTTTATTTATCCTTTAGGTCCCCAGAAAACGGCAAATTCGAATTCAATAATTAAAATAAATAGTCACAAATTAATACAGATATTGTGAAAACAAAATATGAAAGTGTAAAATACAAATTTATATACACAAATTTTAAGCTAACAAGCTACCAACCCATACTACCTCACATTCCAGTCGAAAAAATGTAAACAAACAGGGTTTAATGACTGATTCAGTATGAGGTAATAATCCGGAGTCGTAAATTTGAATTCAAACTAAAAATTAAAGTACTAAATTTTAAATGTTTTACCAGTTTAAAGTGTGTGTTAATTTGATGTTATCTGTTGTAATAAATTCTTACGTACATTATTCGTGTTATATTGTTTTGATGTTAATAATATGATTCCTGCAATTTAGTTGTTTGTTGCAGTTTGAAATTATGTTATCCTAAGCGTCGAGTTTTTTATCCACGCCGAACTTGGGTATTTCTTTCTAGCAGTAGGTTGACGCGAGGATGTTGTAAACTTACAGGCCGCTTTGGCTAGTGGTGTCACGTTGGCACTTGATTTCCCCTACTTCGGACCGATCTTAAGATTTACGTTTCGCGACTCGGTTATTCTCTGGGACTGTATTTAATTTAATTATTTCACGTCTGTAACCGTTCTACTTGACTGTACTGTAGCGGATGTCACTTTAGATTTTTGTATTTATTTGTTCCAAGCGCTTACTTAATCTACTTAGCTGTTTGATTTATATTGCGGAAGTAACTTTGATCTTTTCGCCAGTGTTAGCGGTGTATGTGCACTCTATGCCAACACTTCACGAAAAACGATACTATATTTTCATGTTCTGAGCTTTCTATTAATTTCCTGATTTCTTTGGCGAATCAGGTATCTGCATTTCAAATTGATCTTGCTTCGTGTTCAGCTTGAAACTGTTGAATCTGTTAGTTCTGTCCGCGGGACTTTAACCCTATACAATTTTTCTTGCAATGCCATGGGTTTACAGGAAATTTACTTTACATTGGCTGTTTTAAGTTTTTTATTTTTATGATTCTAAAACCCTTCTTAAAAAATTTCTTTATTTACACAAATTCGTCACGGCACAACCGAACTTTAGTTTATTTCACGAACTTTGAAATGTCTATGCTTATTTCGCGGACGTACCTTACACTTGCTTAAAGTTTATTATTTCGCAAGCTATCATTTTTTTTATTACTTATGAAACTGTTTGAGATAGGTTTAAAGTACCGTTATATACTAATTAAGCTACACAATTTGTAAAAAAATGAAATAAATGTAAACTTATTTAATTTTTCTAATGTTGAATCTTACGTGATTTGGATTAATTCACGAAGAACTTAACAATGTGTAATACCATGCATTTATGTTTTAATTTAGTTTTGTTTCAAAGTCTGGCCAGATAAAAACAATTACGATTAAATAACAAACGAAATGGTACGTAGATATTAAAGGAAAAATGAGAAAATTAAAAGTTACCTAGCATACTATTAAATGACATAGAAAAAGGATGTAGCTATTTCGTAAAAAGAAATTATAAATCTTTATTAATTATTAATATAGTGAACGCATTGTTGTTTTTATGTAATTTATTGTTAATCTGTTACCCGGATAACAATGCAAGGCTATAAATTCGAAATGTTTAAATTCTATATTTGAACTATTGTATTAAGTTTTTATACCATGTTTTACTACAAATTTCTTTAAAAAAATAAATAAATAGCTAATTGCATTTCCATCGCATTAAAATTTCTATAATTTAATGGAAAACACTTGCCTAATACTTAAATTGTATTTCGCCTGGAAACCGAAATTGCATTAGTTGCTGTCACCGTTCATCAGTTATGCCTGAAGATTTGTATTTTCTAAAATATGAAATAAGAGGATTTATGCCAAAGTACAGAAGAAAAGCTTTAAAACTTATAAAGCAATTCTAAACAATAAATTACGAAAGTCTTTGTTGAAACAATGGCAACCGGTACAAATAGGAGTTAAATTATTTAATAATTTATTATTTTTGTGTAAGATGTATTAATAACCGTTCAACAGAATCACAATTTATATAAAATGAAGGCTTTCCTTGTAGTCCAGATAAAAAGAAATTGAAAAATAACAGAAATAGGGTTTCCACAAATTCGTGTATGAAAATAACAAACATATTTTCTTGCAAAATTCCTTCCCCTAGTGAACTATCTAGCTAGAATCTTTAATTTACCCATAATTAAATCTACAAGTTTATATTATTTAACACTTTTCGTCTGCATACAGAAACAGTGCGGCTATGCAAAAATAATATTTTATGTTATTATAACTGCATTTGCATTTTAAAACAAAACAAATAAACAGATACCTTTATCAAAATCATAAATTTAAACATGGAAGTGATATATTTTAGAATCGAGTACTCAATATAGAAAAGGCAAGGATTTCCGATTTTCAGTTTTACATTGATATATGAGTTATTATTACTGATGGAAGTTCGGTGAAACAGGGGAAGTTGTTCGCTTTTTTATGAGAAATTTGATAGTAAATTTCAAGGAAAATTCAAACCCGGCGAACGTAATAACTTTAAAAGAGAACTCTTACGGAATATAGATTGGCGTGTATTTTTAAAGTTGCACTTTATAATTTCCGTGATATTTATCGTTAAGAAAACTTTACCACCTATTGATTAATAAATATATAATCCAGCGAGATTGCATTTCTCAAAGTATTTAATTAGCTAAATTAAAATTATTCAAACCGTAAGTTCTCATGGTAATTTATTTTCCGGTAGCT
Source organism: Phrixothrix hirtus (assembly GCA_024586415.1). Lineage (NCBI taxonomy): Eukaryota > Metazoa > Arthropoda > Insecta > Coleoptera > Phengodidae > Phrixothrix > Phrixothrix hirtus. The sequence goes on along the minus strand of JAHWXV010629196.1, from coordinate 3,307 downwards.
AATTGAATCGATCGTTAGAAGAAAGCAGGGTAATTGAGAAAATTCCTAACAATTAATTTTGGGAATGTTAGTAATTTGTAACAGTAATATGAAGCTTTAGGCCAATAACAACAGATGAGACTTTGCCTTTAAAGGTTAAAGTTCACCTATTAGTAAAATTTTATAGTTAAATTAGAAACTCTTGGGTAATTATAACACCGCCGTAATATATTCCACTCAAGTACTGTAAATTAGGAAACCATTACAGTGAAATATAAACTAAGTGACAAAAACTAAACGTATCTTGGTTAGGCAATAAACTTTTACTTAAATATACTTATTTAGACATCAATAATTAACGACTGAATGTAAACTTATTAAGAAAGTTTAACTGAAGTTTTAAAAGACGAACTTTGTACAACTTATTTGATGGATGGTAGCAATCAGTGAAGTATGATAAACGTAAATGCACCAGCAAGAAAATTTACATTTAATCAAATAACACCTTCAACATTAAAGTGGTTCCATTAATTTCTTATACACGTATGACCAAAATTTATTAATTTATTGATGTAATAAAAGGCATTCAGAGTGGTGCGCAGACTGAAAGAATCGAAATAATAGTTATTAAAATAGTGATACTCGTATTTCAATTATGCTTAAGAGACCATGTCCAGGCATTTGTTTTAAATTTTCATATGATCAGGAAAACGGAATATGTAGTTCCGTTTTCTCTTTATGATTAAAGGGAACATGTGGCCTTTATTAAGCTTTTCGAATTCTTGACATTTACAGAACACGAAGCTCGTTGCTAATGCAAATAACAAAGAGGTTTTCTAAAAGCCTCAATTAGTTACCGATAAAAAAGCTCCTTCTACTCTGTAGTTATATGGCAGTAATGCATACGCTCTATACGTTAGGTATCGATTATTAATTATATGCAGCTCTAAATTGTTCGTAAATTGCAGCACTTTTAAATTTTATTTCGGCTGACTTGATGACTAAATATAATTTAGCTTGGAATAATATTACTCGTAGAGTTGAGTAATTATAAATTACAAAAGCAATCGCAATGAAAACATATTTGAAAGCGTTTAAATACTAACAAGTTAATATATTCAACATCATACCTATACCATATACCATATCCTAGTGTATCGGTATCAAACCTCCTTATATACTAATTCAACACAAATTAGGTAAAATAAACAACATTTAGAAAAGAACTAATCAAACAGTGTACGATAATATAGGAAAGCTATTACAATGAGTTAGAATTTCATATATGCCAGCTGAACAAGTCTTCACGTTTTGAGGTTCCCTCAACACGTTTATGTTAATTTTAACACCATTGCTGTATGTGATAGATAGATATTTTGTCTATAATAAGTCAAAAACAGCTTAATGAATTTCTCTCAATTAGAGGATGTTCAAAGGAGTTGCCACGTTTAGCGGTGATTAATGAAAGGAGACGGATGAGGCAATGGGTGGAACAAAAACTATTTAAGACAACCTATATTTTGATTAGACTAGGTAAAAAATGTATTCAAGCAAACAGAGTAGCAAATGTTTTTCGTTTCATTATTTTTCAATATTATGGAATGACAAAAATCCACAAAAGATTAACAAACAAGTTGAAGAGAGAGCATGTGCAACAAAAACTGTCTTAGTTTCTTAGTAGTATCGTTTATGTGCATGAAAATGGTAGTTTAATAGTACCCTAGCGTATTTTTTTTTGACAAATGTGATCGATCAGCTTTCTAACGAAAAATCAGTTTAGCCGCTATGGTTAAAATAGGAAACGATTATCAGATTAGCTTTGCTGAAATTTTATTATATATCAATAATAATATTCAGATTGTCAAAGGCCAATTCGTCTACCTCCTATTTTAAATCTCACTTTTCGCTTCTTGAATTTTATTACAGTTTCTTATAATATGTATTTTATAGTGATTTATATAAAACATATTTATTTAAACACGACGCGAGGGCAAGTTACTTTCAGCGCTCGACATGAACTTCATACATTGCGGAACGTATTCTAATGTTCAGCCAAACTATTTTTGCTTCATCATCAATTACTTAAAATACATTAGATGACTGATGTCAAAGTTGGTAGGCATACATTACATAACAGTTTCTCCACCGGAGGAACATTTGCTAAAAATGAATTACGCCCAATTTAGGAAATCTAATCGAAGCGATTGTCCACTTTTTAGTTTCAGGAATGTCTAATTAAGTTACAAAAATAAAATAAACATTTGACCATAATTTCCGTAATCCGTTGTGTCGCAAACTAACTAGTTAAGTTTTTATGCGTTACAAGTTATATTTAATTAAGAATTAAAGTAACTTGAAGAATAGATTATATGTCTTCGTTTTCTAATGATAATCAAAGACTATTTTTTGTTTTAATCGCACGATAAGGATGTTGAAATATGGTGCAAAACTTTATAGAGATATGTACGTAATGAAGATTAATGAAACAAAAACTGTAGATTTTGGGGTATTCTTCTTCACTAATAGAGCGATGGTGAGGGAAGAAGCGCATAGCCGTTTTGTTATTCACACTATGCCATTTAATTACCTTGGACTCGTAAGACTTAAAAGGATGAAATCTTGTACAACGCGCGTTTTCAATTTAAAGCTTCAGAAAATATTACAAAAGTTATCAGACAGCAACACGCTAATTTCATCAGAATTTTAATTTAGGTTGTTATAATTCCATTCCATCTGCATATGCCATTAAAATAAGGAATTATATTTTTGACGAAACCCGTTCCACTCTCAACAGGAAGCTCTTTTCAATCATTTCGTATTCAAAAGCGCGACGGAATTTGTCCTGCAAGTTTCCACAATGTATGGACGTGTCATTTTTTTTTGTGGTAATATCTTAAATATTTGATTATCAAGGCCAACAACAAAATATTGAAACGTTTAAAGTAAATACGATGCGCAGATATATGCAAGATTTACGCTGCATGTTCGTATAGTGTCTTTGCAATAGCGGAGGGCATTTGAGGAATCGCGGACTAAGCCGGCATTTGTGAACTACCGATAACTCATTGAGCGATAAATTATGTTCCGAATTGAATTTCGTATCTTTTATTTTTCCACATGATTGTACATTTAATGTAGGTTTGGTTAACTTTTTTTTGTTATTCAGAAATTCTTCCTTCATTTCAAATTATTGTATTTTTAGATAAATTCCCCAAGTCCGTTCCTGTGTTATTCTTTTCAGGAAATATAATTCGGTTTAGCTCTAGGAAATACATTTTATATTGAAGGATTTAATTTTGTATGGATTTCATGCAATTTTACATTTTAA
>JAHWXV010629102.1:0-11164 GCA_024586415.1 Phrixothrix hirtus | reverse complement strand
AATTATTTATGCTTTTAAATTAATTTTAAAGTTTTCAATTTGGGTGTATAGGAAAGTCACTAACGTCAATAAATTCAAATTAAATTTAAAATGTGTAAGAAGAGGTCGTGTGTTGTCTCACACCACATTTTTTTTATTAATGTATGTACTGTATCAAACGTATTAAATGATTATTATTAGAGAATACCGTTTTTTTTCTGCGTGAATACATTGTCATGTTCTTTACGGGCCCATTCACGATCCCATGTATAAATTGAATACATTATTTAATTTTTATTCAGTAAAACTAAAAGAATAGATAACGTTCTATGCAATATTATAGTTTTTTCCAATAAAAAAAGTCAAACTTAAATCGATGCTTTACTTCCCTACAATTCCTTAGCTTGTGGTATAGAAGAAAATTAAGTATAGATACATAACATTAAATACTAATATTATGTTTACTCGATATTGCTTATATTAGATTATTATTATTCATGGCATTAATTATAGTTAAGATGAATTGTTAATATTAAATTCAATACATCTTGTAGGTCACCCAAATTAAACGAATTAGCATAATCGTAATAGTTTACTAACGTTAATCAAAAATGTTGATAAAAGGATATTTTAAAAACTCACAATATTTTATTGCTTTTCTCGAATTCTTTTTTCAATTTTAATTATAGGTGCTAAAATTTAACAACTGCTAAATATTACAGTTTAGGCTGAATCCTTGTTCCTACACTCCTTACTGAGTAATAAGTCCCTAAATCGTTATTTCCATATTTTCATTTATAGGATACTCTGAATTAATTTCTTAGTGGACAGTAATGAGTAAGTGTTTAATAAGGAGTATGCAAAAACAGTAATACGTTGTTCCAAAACGATCATACAACTAAGCTCTACCATTTCCAATTATCAAAAACAATTACATGTATAGACATCTATTTATTATTTTTACATAACATTCATATAAAACGAAATATATGATTTTTGGTTTTTGTATCTTTTAACAGATATATTAAGAATAATACATGAAATACAAATACGAAAAACGGGAACTCGAGACTAATTGTCTAGAGAAAAGGTTTCATAGAAACCTATAGTTGTCTACTGTTATATATCACTGGACCCAACTTTCTTGCATTATGTAACAAAGATAAAAACTCGTAGAATGGTATTGTACTTTTCATAAATGGTCAATCCTTTAAGCTATTCAATTCATGGAATGGCTAAGTGAAGATTTTATCATTTTCAAAATTTTAAGTTTTAGATAGATAAAGGCTTTAACTTGCATTAAAAGTAATAATTTTGTTTCAGATGTTACTAAATAATTACCAGTACTCTAAATTATATCAACTCACTAATTATCTTTTTAGAAATCATAATCCTGATTTCATATCAATATTATAAATTTTTAGTGCTGTCAGTACCTCTGATCAGCAAACAGTGAGTTATTATGGCTCGTAACGTTCTGATTAGGTGACATTTTATATCTTGTACAGCAATTAATTATGGCATTATTGTATGCTGGACAGAATTTATTACTATTTCAAAAACACCGTTGAAGTCATCTAGTAACGAATAACGAAACAACGATTTCAATACATTTCCTGTCAGAACAGACTAATAATATTCCCTTGCAGGGTATTTTATATAAAAGCTTCTTAGTAAAGGTAACACGAAATAGTGTCTGAATAATCCAATAATCTTCTTTTGAATAAAATTGAAGCAGTTTTATAATAAAATACTTTATCTGGGAGTTACATCTTCATGTCTGAAATATATTATCTAAAAATATTCTAAACCTTTTCAAATATAGTTGCTACTTTAATACAATTTCAGATTATTTGGTAAGATTTATTTGATAAATTTTTGTAGTCATATACAAAATTCAAAATACCACGAGAACTTGCAATTTTTATTTGAAACGATACACATATTTGATGTATTATGTTGACTACAATAACAATGTGCTTATAAATTCTTCCGAAGGAGGAAATAAAGAATGTTCGAAAATCGCGAGAACAACTTTAGTTAAGTTTATGAACCTACTGTTGCTTTATATTTTCGAACTCATTTGGTAAATTTGTACCTTAGAAATGTTTAAACTAAAATTTATTATAAACTATATATTAACTAATATAGTAAGATGGTTAGCGATGTCATTAAGTTTTTCTATTCTATAGACGTACCATACTCTCAAATATAAATAATATTGTTAATAACGCAAACCATTATGGGTAGATATATCATATATACTCGAAGGAGTTACATTAGTTAATTATTAAATCAAATTAAAAATCAAACTGCTGCTACTTAGTGTGAACGTAACCATCCCGTCCATAAATTCTACCCTCATTTGATTCATTATTCGACCCGGATATTAATTCAGCGATAATATCGAATAATTATTGCAAATTCCGCTAAAATACATCATCAGCCTCGTAACTGTGTGTCCATTAATAATTCTCTCTCCCACATTATGCTTTCAATATCTTCCATCGCTCTTAAAGCATAAGTGGCCGTTACCGCTGACATCTCTATCAAACATTGCAAATATTCAGTCATTTAGGGTCAAATTTATGCTTTATTATTTCACTAAATATTTAATTACGCCTAATGTAACACGCAATTTAAGTGAAAAGGTAATAATATACGAACAACTCAAATTTTCCTTTTTAATGTAACCCATTAAATTGCATAGAATGACTTTGTAAATTAAATATGTTACCCTAAAGCTAGAATTAAGGTATAAATCACGCAGTAAAAGATAGTTCTTTTTAAATGACCATTAGTTGTCGTAATTTATTAAAAACCATTTCAAGATCGCATTAATGCGATCAGTGCTGTTGGTTTAAAAACTGTCACCCACGAATTCTAATTCGGTTGATTACGTTATTAGTTTAGTGTGAAGAGCTAAGAGAAACAAAATGTTTTTTATATTCCAACGTACTTTATTGATTATGTAACAAAATTGTAATGACTCGGTATTTATGGGGTGGAGTGATAACGTTCTTTAAATGTTTAGAAATCTCTGGATATAACATCGAAAGAACTAAAGCATAATTAAAATTCCAATCAAAATAGACACCTGTCATACGTTCAATGTTTTATATCGATTTATCACGGAATTACTAGTTTTAATAAATACCTTGAAATATGTATTTGTGATATAAAGAGTAATTTTGCTCACTTAAATTAATTCGCTAACTTCCTTATATCTTGTCGTAAAGAAGTTTCAATTCATTTAATAAAGCGTTCATTTTGTAAAATGTTTTCTCACATAGCAGGGAAAATTGATTTCACTAGTTAATCTAGTTACATTATTTCCTTTTATATATTCCAGTAAATGATTTAATTAAAAATTTTGTGGTTGTATAATATTCGTCAAACATGTATTTAATAGTATTTCTATACTATTTTGCAAACTTTGAGAAGATGTAAGACTAGTAGTCCATCAGTGAAATCAAATGCGTAATTAATTGGAACAACGCCACGATTACAAAGTTTAACTAAAATAGATGGCACGATGTTCTCAAGAAAAGATAAACGAAAAATATTGTAGAGAAAAGAGGTTCACTTACGCGATGGAAATAGTAAACGTTACCTGGAATAGGCTCTTGACGGAGATTAGGCATAATCGTAGAGAAAGATTTTAAACGAAGGCTGTTGGTAGTATCCGAGGAATGCAGTCGTAATTAGCGAAGTAAATTTAAGCGCCGCGCTATTTTAGCAAGACTATAGAAAATTACACCCAAATAATGAAGAATTATGCCTGAATCCACATTGCAGATCATGCTGTGAGGAAAACGAAGTTCAAGCTTAAGTTCGCGAGGCCCCGTATAAGCTATCCTTGTCTATATAATAGAAAAGATTTTAAGCCGAAGGTACCAAAAACGGTAGTTTTATTAACAATTAGACAATATAAATGCCAACATTCGAATAGTACATATAAAGAATTTTAGCAATTTTACATCAGGCATATAATAAGCTGACAGCAAGAAATTTATTTTCCGGATAACGTACTAAAGTTTCCTCCCTTAAGAGCTTACTTCCTTTTACTAGCTAATGATGTTGTTTTGCAAACCAATCTTATTGAATATGCTCTTATCGCGTAACAAAAAGCACTACGAAGTTACGTTTCTAACAAAAATTGTAAATTAACTCAAAATTACTCAATAAAACTATAATTATAATTAAATTGGTAACATAAGCGTGTTTAAGGTATTTTAACAGCAAGTTGATCTAACAAACCAAGATTTAATAGTCAGGCTTGTTTTGCAATTTGTGCTACTTTTGTACTGTACTTATTAAGTAAAACTAAATTATGGACAGCAAATTATGCACCAAATAAAGTTATTCCTTATGATTTAGTTACAGGTAAATTTGGAATAACATTTTCGCAAGGAAATTCAGTGAGAAAGTAAATGAATTTACTTGACCTCTCTTAATTAGCTTCTTCCGGTGAAGATAGCCTGAACGTTCCCAACCATCTCCTCGGTGATGCAGTCAGAAACTCCTCAGTATACAAAGGCTGTAGCTGGTCCTAAATAGGATCTAGATATAGGTAGTCATTTGCCTAGGCGTACCTTTCCCGAGTGAGCCTTATTTTTAAAGGACAGAATACCGAAGTAGATTCAAATAATCTATTAATTAGTACAGGAACACCTCTTGCAACAAACTGAGGGGAGGAATACCACAATAAGGAAATATACTTTGCAATTGGCCCTTAAGATCGAACGATATAGGTAAGTTACCCTACATGTATGAAATAAACAGGTTACACAAAATGAAAGTCAATGGGCCATCTAAGTACAAGAGCGCTTTTTCCAATCATTGAACGCTCCGCATTAAATTATACACAGAATTTAAAGTAAATGTTACGGGCATTACTAAATGTAGAGTACTGAAATTGTAGAAATTTACAAAATATCGACATTTTACAAAACTGTCTTTTCTCTCAAAACCCAGGTAACCACTATCAAAACAATTAGAACAAGTGAACTTGGCGCGTATATTGAAATTAATTCCAAATCGTCGGTTAGAGTAAAATTTAGACAACGTATATAGCTCTCGAACTCCAAAATTTAAATTAATTTCACGGTATTTAGCAAAACAGCATACTGTTTTAGAAGAGCGTTACAAAATAGATTTTGCATTTCTTTTTCAATCAGAATAAAGCCCGAATTTATGTTTTCAATGAAAAACCTCGTTACAATAAAATGAGAATTGTAGACATAGTCGAGAATTATTACTTGTGTTAAGCTTGCATGTAACAAGCTGTAAAGAAGTCAGCTTTCGGCTTTTATTTCTATCTTTAGTCTTCGAAACGCCTTATTTTGAAATTAACCTTATAGTAAATGGCACTCATAATTAAGCTACCTTATGTGATTCACAAATTGTGAATCAATTTACTTCCGATTAATAAATGTCCTAGTTACTACAGCTGGTATAGCTACTGGGAAGAACAGCATCTTATTTTGCGACGTTTCGGTGTAACTTACTAAATACATAGAAAAACCAAAATTTTATATTTTAGCAGAGGGAAGATTAATCGTACTGGTCATGTCCGTGGGGAACTCTTCTCCAGTTTCAAGCGGTTACTTTGGATTCCTCGTTTTCAGGCAGGTGTTCCTGCGGAATAACTATTTATTAGTTGATGCCATTTACCCGTTTGGTGCAATTTAAGCTTCTTTGATGAAAAGAACATTCACGGTATTTAGTTTGCAATTGTTTTGTTTTCTCTATTTAATTATGAACTAACGCTAATAATAAGAATGAGATTATTTACAGAAAAATTCATTAAACTGAAAGGAAAAAATGAAAGCAATATTTCAACGCTACAAATAATTTAATAACTACTTGGAACGTAGATTTTATTGATATAAAGGGAAGCAAAAGGCTAAGTCGTCATACTTAAATGGATGGCGCGGCGGTCTAACGTATATCAACGGCGACGCGTCGCACCGATATCGACGAGCCTTGTTCCGCCCCTTCAAAGTTTTGATCTTCTGCAATTTGTTTAACGTGTGAGTTTTAGTAAACCTTGGGACGTAGGCACGACCGCATCGCTCGAGAGTGAGATTGTGTACATAATTTATTCCAGCGGCAGATTTAGACTAATGTTTAAGAGCATCGTACGCAGATCGCTACGTAACTATGTATTTACAGGCGATGAGACGTTTGGCGATTATAGGGATTTCGAGTTTCTGCTATAGATACAACTGAGATACTTATCGGCGAACCTGAACGGCTACTGCAGCAACTCTTTTGCATTGGGCCAAGTGACATTCATTTACGGAGTCCGGATATGAGAAACTCGTCCTAGATTTGCTACGTTGATTTCCACAGATCTTTGTCTGGAACGGCGGTCAGGATTTCGTAGCTTCGGAAGACTACCAAACTGTTATCTAAATATCGTTACAATTTTTAATATAAAATGCTTGACCCCTCGGAGAAGTCTTGTTCGGTCTGGTACGGCTTACACAGCGTAATGTCCTGTGTCGAGTCTCGTACGAAGACCGCCTTTTGCTTTGGAAAAGCAGTCCTTTTGGTTATACTCCTTCTTTATTCTGTTAATACGGTCGGTAACAGATTTCTCCGTCTAATATTTTATCGATATTGATAACAATGCATTTGTATATTTGCACATTACATTGCCTAATATGGCGCAATATTGTGTAATTTTGATTAATGCCTTTACATTAATTAATTCTTACTTAAATCTCTTAGATTGTTTCTGTTTTAGTTTTACAAGTTGTCCAAGCAATTTAGATTTAATTAGGGTAGTTGTTGTTTAGTTAAATATTGCGTAACGTCATGCAATCTCTATTTGAATAAATATACTTCAATCCTTTTTTGTACACGCCATATTGGTTGTTTTACTTGGTTTAGTTAAACTTTAAATTGACCAATTATTATTCATATAATTATTTTATCTAACAAGATAACCCACTCCCACCCGGTTTTCTTAAAGCACTAAAAGTTCATTCTGTCTTTATAAATGTCTTAAGTCCTAATATTTCGGAATTACTGGTTTTGGGAATACGTGAAAATTGTATTAATACTCTAATCATGTTCAGCACCATCAATATATTTCCCCGGGAAGCGTTACAGTTTATTTACAATAAACTATTTTATTGAATTAGTTCACTTTCTTGAATCTGTTGCTGAAATTTTTTATCAAAAATCATGAAAGTAACGAAATAGGTGACATATTCTTTATTGTTATTTGTAAAGAGGGAGCTATGCCCTATAAAATGAAATTAAAGAGTAAATTTTGGAAATCAAATAAATTGACAAATTTTGTTTTTGTTATAACACAAATAAACTAAAATTCTTGAAAAATAAATGTACGATAGAAACATGTATACATAAATATTTAGTTGTAAAATGAATTAATAAAATAGGCTTCATAATATTAACTTAAAGGTACAATTAAAATTAAATGTTAAATGTTGCAAAAGAAAGCTGACATCGGGAATTTGTTCATTTATAATTTGATTCTGATTAGATAATAAAAATTTGTTAATATAAAAGCACTCGTCAAGTGTAATTTTGGAAATATTATTAGAAACAAAAGCTATTTAATTAGAAAATAGAGGATCCTACGAATGCCCTTCATTGATAAAGTACACAGCAGATTTATAAATTCCGCAAGTATTAATAGCCTTACTGCAATCAGTTAAATGTTCTTTGAAGCGTACTCGAAATGAACGTTTGGACATCCCCACATAGAAGATATCTTTGTTATTTATTAATTTGCATTGGTTACAAGTAATTTTGTAATCACCACTTTTATCTAAAACATCAACTTTATTTTTAATTACAGAAAAAATATTTTTAAAGTATAAAGGTGTATCAAAAGTTAAAAGTACGTTATGTTTGCAAGTTTCAAGAGCAACTAAAGTTTGTGAAAATTGTTTGTTGAGAGAAGAAGGAAGATTCTGGTACAAGAACATTTATCATCTTAATATTAAATTGTGTTATCTACATTCAGATCTATCGTCAAATTTACATTCAATTGAATGGAACTGTATTTTTAGCAACGCATTACAATTAACCGTGGATTAGTAGTACTCTTAGTACTTTAGTGTTTTTTAATAAATTAAACAACAAAATTCAACATTTAACTTACAAGCAAAATTAAGAAATAAATTATAATTTTTCAATCAACAAATATCCTAATGTCAAACGTAGTAACCAAAATTCTAATACAAATTCTTTATTCTCTGATATTATTTTCCACAAAAGAACAATTAATCTTTCAAATGTTTCTTTTAATACATCTCAAATTAAAATATTAGATAAAGGATTAAAATTTAGTCCAAAAATTAATTTGAATAATAAGAATATTGAAAAATTGGTAATCGAATCTGAAAATATTATTTCTAATGTTAATAAAAATAATTTTAATTCTAATCTAATATGTTCTCAAATTTTAAAATTCTTGAATACATTTTCTGTTAAGAAATACAAAATTATTAATAATAGTGATATTACACAACTTAAAACTAAATTTATTAGTAACAATTTAACGGTTTGTAAAGCTGACAAAGGTAATTGTTCTGTCATTATGAATAAATCGGACTATATAATAAAAGGTTTAGAATGTACAAACAACAATAATTTTATTGAAATTAAAAAAGATCTTACAAATTGCCTACAAATTAAAATTAAAAAACAGATTAAATTACTTAGTGATACTATTAAAATACTCATAAATCCCTGTTCACTCATTAAGCATAATTTTCATATTGCATTACTTTATTTTCTACCTAAAATTCATAATCCTACTTCCTTAAATGATATTTTAGTGAGACCTATAGTTGCTTTCCCTTCTTCTCCTCTTAGTTCTGTTTCATCTTGGTTAAATTCAATTTTTGTTAATTACTTTCCTAAACCTAAATTTACTATCAAAAATAGTTATGAACTTATTGACAAAAATTAAAACTATTTGTCCTTCTGATGATAGCTTTTTAACATCTTTTGCTGTTGACAATCTCTTCACTAATGTTCTTTTAGATGAATGTAAACCTCTAATTTATAAATTACTAGTTGATTCTGTTTTAAATGATAATTTTGTTCAATGTCATTATTCACTTTTTGAAACCTGTAATTTACAAAACTTTTTTAAGTTTGTTAACAAAATTTATACAAATACTTCCGGTTACAAATGGCTTAACCCTTTTCCCCACTTTTGGCTGATGTATTCCTTAATCATTTAGAAACAACGATTCTTTCGAAACATATTTTATTTAATAAACACATTATTTTTTATTACAGACATGTGGATGACATTTTAGCTCTTTTTAAAGGAATACTTTTAGATCTTCAAAATTTCACAATTGTCCTAAATGGTATACATCCTAAAATAAAATTCACCTACGAACTTATTGTCATTAAATCTATACCATTTCATGACTTATACATTTCGATAATTGACAATAAATTTGACTTTCAAATTTATAGAAAATCTACAGTTACAGATAACTTGATCAACTACAATTCCAATCATCCATTTAATCAATAGTTTGCTTCATTTCGTCCATTATTTCATAGATTATTTAATGTTCCGGTGAACAAATTAAATTTTTAGAAAGAGTTAAATAAAATAAAACAAATTGTAGCAAATATCTCTTTTCCATTAAAAGCCATTTACAAGATTTTTCATAAATTTAAAACAAACATTTTAAAATTCACATCTTTAGAAATTATTAAGTATGAACGATGTAAAATTGCGAGTATTTCTTATTTAGGTTCTATTTCCGATAAAATTGAAAAAATTTTTACTAAACGTAACGTACGTTTAACTTTTAACACATTAAAACTTTAAAAATATATTTTTTCTGTAACTAAAGATAAAGTTGATGTTTTAGATATAAGGGGTGTTACCAAAATTACTTGTAACCAACGTAAATTAATAAATAACAAAGATATCTTCTACGTGGGGATATCCAAACGTTCATTTCGAGTACGCTTCAAAGAACATTTCACTGATTACAGTAAGGCTATCAATACTGTGATATTACTATTATTAATGATTTTGTATTTCTTAACAGAAAATTTATATAAGGATTCTAAAATTTGAGAATGTATTAAATTAGAATTAAATTATTTTTATTAACATTAGAAATAATATTTTCAGATTCGATTGCAATTTTTCAATATTCTTATTGTTCAAATTAACTTTTGGACTAAATTTTAATCCTTTATCTAATATTTTAATTTTAGACGTATTAAAAGAAGCATTTGGAAGATTAATTGTCCTTTTATGGAAAAGAATATGAGAGAATAAAGAATTGGTCCTAGAGTTTTGGTTACTATGTTTAAAATTAGGATATTTGTTGATTGAAAAATTATAATTTATTTCTTAATTTTGCTTGTAGATTAAATGTTGAATTTTGTTGTTTAATTTATGATAAAGTACTAAAGTACTAAGAGTACTACTAATCTTCTGTAAATTGTAATGTGTTTTTAAAAATACAGTTCCATTCAATTGAATGTAAATTTGACGATAGATCTGAATATAAATAACACAATTTAATATTAAGTTGATAAATGTTCTTGTACCAGAATCTTTTTTTTTCTCTCAATAAACAATTTTCAGAAACTTTAGTTGCTCTTGAAACTCGCAAACATAACGTACTTTTGACTTTTAAAACACCGTTAAACTTTAAAAATATTTTTTCTGTGATTAAAGATAATGTTGATGTTTTAGATTAAAGTGGTGTTTACAAAATTACTTGTAACTAATGTAAATTAATAAATAACAAAGATATCTTCTACGTGGGGATGTCCAAATATTCATTTCGAGTAGGCTTCAAAAAACATTTAACTGATAGCAGTAAGGCTATTAATACTTGTGGAATTTATAAATTTGCTGTACACTTTTTCCATAAGGGCCATTTGTAGGATTCTCCATTATCTAATGAAATAATTTTTGTTTCTAATAATCTTTCCAAAATTACACTTGATGAGAGCTTTTATATTAACAAATTTATATTATCTAATCAGAACCAAGTTATAGATGAACAAATTCCTGATGTCAGCTCTCTTTTGCAACATTTTTGTAAACTTTAATTTTAATTGTACCTTTAAGTTAATATTAAGGAACCTGTTTTATTAATTTATTTTACAACCAGATATTTATATATGTATACACACACACACACACCCA
>JAHWXV010629096.1:0-14251 GCA_024586415.1 Phrixothrix hirtus | reverse complement strand
AAGCTCGCACAGAACCAGAATGAAAAGAAGAAAGAAGTTATCATTGACAAATTTAGAAGCGAAACGGGTATACTTTTAGGTAACTCCAAAGCAAGGAAGCAGTAATATAAACAATGGAAATAGTGCAAGACGATTTTTCAAGAAAACAGATATGTCCTCAATTATAACGGCATAAATAAAGAATTAATATATATCTTTTCAGTTATTCTAAAAACAGTAACCTGCGATTATGAAATAGAATATGATAACTTCGAGAAATATTGTAATCAGACGGCTGAGTTGTATGTATCTCTCTATAAATGATATCCATTTCCAGTTACTTTTTTTAGTTTTTAGTACCAATAGGGTATTTATCAGAAGATGTACAATAGAGTAGGCATAAAAAATTTCGCAAAATATGACTAGAATCTGCAAGAAAAATGACAAGAAAGAATACAAATACTGATGTTATTCATAATTTACTGATATCTTCGGATCCCGTAATTACAGCCCTTAAACCAGGAAAACAATCAAATTTTAAGAAAGCTGGTCGAGATATTTTAGATTTAATTAAGGATCCTGATATAATAGAATGATTTATTAAGACACATAATTTAGACACTGACACATATACTTCCTAATGCGAAGCTATATATATATATATGTAAACGGTTTAATAGTTATAAATTTTTTGTTTTAATGTTTCTTTTATTGTATGTGACTTTATTAATATAAAGAATGTTATAAAAATTATAAACATGATTGCTTTTCCTTTAAATGAATTTTGTGCCGCTAATTTTGCAAATTGAACCACTGTGCAGTGTACAGTGTGGAATCTATTTTCTTATATTTTTTGTGATTTCTTATCGACAGTTTTAAGGTATAATTTGATATAATCTCAAATACTTAGGTTCTGTGTTATAAAATAGTCATAAAAAAATTTCAATGTTCCCGGGTAGTAGAACAAATTAATATATTCGTTTTAAACCTGCTCGAAATAAAAGCAGTTTTTAAAATACTTTTTTTATTTATTTTTTATGATTTATTAAGGTATTGTCATCTTAGTTAGATGAGTATGCAAAACTTCAGCTCAATTGGACATCGGAAAATGGGCAAAAAGTCGATTACAAAATTTGACCCATATGGACAAAGCAAGTTAAATGAAAGCCTCATATAGTAATAAAAACACACATTTTGTTTATCAAGTAATCACTTATGTATGTAAACATCTTGCCTCATTCGAATGTTATCTTCCCAGAAAGTTTTAATAAGTGTACATTGATATCTAAAATTATCTTTTAATGGGGACTGATTCAGTGCTTTCGATGTTTCAGTTATAATACGTATTCAACTATTTAAACCATGTAACAGTCTTCAAAGTCTTCAAGGTAAAATGTTAAGTTTCAAATAGTTCTAACAGTTAATTACTAAATTATTAATTTTAGATGTTATCAATATCTAATACACTTATAATTTTAATATCATCTTTATTGGTCATTTTACTTTATAAATATTTTACAAGAAATTTCAATTATTGGAAGAAACAGAACGTTCCATTTCAAAAACCTTGGCCTTTATTTGGAAATTTCTTCGATACACTTATACTTCGAAAATCAATTTCAACATTATTATGGGATTTTTATAATCAACATAAATTTCCTTACTTTGGAATTTTTATATTCAATCAACCTCATTTTGTAGTCAAAGATCTCGATTTAATTAAACATGTCTTAATTAAAGACTTTAATTATTTTTGCGACAGAGCGATTACAGTTGACGAAAATGGCGATTCCTTAACATCAAAAATGCTATTTTTTTCGAAAAATCCAGAATGGAAATTTATTAGATCAAAAATAACCCCAGTTTTTACAACGGGGAAAATTAAAGGGATGATAACCCTTTTAAATCAAGCTGCAGAAGAAATGAAATCATATTTGAGCAAACAATTAAACCAAGGCCCTATTGAAATTCGAGAAGTTTGTCTAAAATATTCTACAAATGTAATTACAAGTTGTGCATTTGGATTAAATGCAAATTCCTTTGAGGAAAATAATTCACAGTTCCGTAGAGCGGGACAAAAAATATTTGAGCTAGACTGGTTAACTACCATTAGACATGTTTGCCATTTTCTAATTCCAAATACTGCAAAACGATTTAAAATGCGTTTTATTGACGCAAGTGTAACAGACTTTCTAAGGTGTGTATTTTGGCAAACCATTGAAGATAGAGAGAATAAAAATCGAAAGAGGAACGATCTGATAGATATTATAAGTCAAATTAGGAAAGAAAATAGTACTGAGGATAATATAAAGTTTGGTATGTTTACATGTTGATGAACCGCAGACATTACTTTCAAATAACTGTATTTATACTTCAATTTTAGAAGGTGATACGGTTGTCGCACAGGCTGCTCAATTTTTTGCAGCTGGATTCGAAACCGTAGGTACCACGATTTCATTTGCTTTATATGAAATATGTCTAGCACCAAACATACAAAATAAATTACGTTTAGAAATTAAAGAAAACATTTTTGAATATGGCGGATTAACCTATGAAGCATTGCAAAATATGAAATACCTTGATATGGTAGTTTCTGGTAAATACAAATATTGATTTGAATACTTAAATGATAGATTTCTTTTTAGAAACACTACGTAAATATCCAGCAGTTCCATTTTTAAACAGAAAATGCGCGAAAGACTATAAAATTCCCAACACCGATATAATTTTAAAAAAGGATTCGTTCGTATTTATAACTTTGTTGGGATTACATTACGATTGCAAGCATTTTCCTAATCCTGAGAGATTCTCTCCTGACAGATTTTCAGCAGAAAATAAGGAAAAAATTTCTAATTTTTCTTACTTGCCATTTGGAGATGGACCCAGAAACTGTATAGGTGAGTTATATTTCAATTATATTTTGTTAAATCCACATTTAATGTTTAAGGTGAACGATTTGGATTATTAGTAGCGAAATTAGGTCTTGCACATATTATTTCGGAATTTGTGGTTGAAAAATCATATGATCTGCCTGTTTCTATGCAATTTTCTCCAAGAGCGATGCTGTTGTCACCAGACAGCGGTATATATTTAAAATTTAAAGCAGTTTCTTCTAAATAAGGGGGCATATTTGATTAATAGATTCTAATTTGTTTATCGGTAGATAGATTGTAAAATAAAATATAAATCTTTTACGTTTTGTTGATAATATTATACCTAAATTGTGTATTCAAAAATTATTTTAGTTAAAATAAAGGTTAATGTTTATCTGCGTTACGAAATGTAGATCCCACTAAATATGAGTGGATAAAAGGTACCTATTGATATTTGCAACGTACCGATCCTAAAACTACCAATACTTTACGTATAATACAGGAAGATAGTGTATCAGCTAGTACAAATAAATGTCAGGGAGGTGAAGTGGGCTTCCTCCTATATTAAATATTGTGTACTCTCAAAGGAGGGAAATTATAAGGCACAACAGGATTGATAAATACAGCAATATACATTTATCAAGTTACTAAGGTAAGTTTCCTAGCTTTGTGTACGTCGCATATTACTATATGACAGTATTAACTGAAATTACGCTACAAAAAATTCAATTAATAATTATAAATTATACTATAGGTTACTATTTCAGATATAATTGTTTATACATTGTAAACCAGAAGTAGAAGTTTTCTTTTATGAATTCCAGGTGATAATATTAATGGAATATTCTTAGTAACATTTTCTAGAGGGTAGGCCACCAACAATACATCGGCTGCATAAAGCAAGTGGCGATTACTTTAGTACCGGGTATTGATAACAAATTCTAACCTCTAATTACACAGTGATCTAGCCTCGATATGAATTAATGTAACTTAGCTAATTCAAATTATGGTTGACATTAGGTGTGACACGAGATTAATTAAAACTTCCAGGAAAAATTACTAAAATAATTTTTATGAATGAATTTACAAAATAGCAAAATTTGAAATACTTAGGTGATGTATTAAACGTTAAGCTTACTTGCAAAATTGTTGCACTGATTATTTAGAAAATAGCAATTAATTGATGCGGTATACTCTACTAAACTATATTAAATTAAAAAAATTTAACTATATATAAAGCATGGTTTGCACAATAGATATGTCAGTAAACAGTGGCAAATCTGCGTATTTTTCCGATACGCATGTCAGAAATTAACCAAAGGCTCTTTAAAAAGTTACAGGCCATTATGGATAAACACTATTTAAGGGTGAATAATGAATTTTGTAAATCAGAAAATTAAGATAGGAAATGCAAATCAAAAATAATTAAGTCTGAGGTTGGAGATAAATAAATACGCGACCCGTCAATTTTAAAAGGTATAAGGTATCTAAGTAGAAAACAATAATTTTTGGGAAAGGCAATTTCAATGGTTAAAAACTTAGATACGGACGTTACAAATGAAAAGTGAACATATCTGAAATAGAAATAATATCATTAAATTATTAATTGTTATTATTTTGGGAACGGTAATTGTAACGATTGCCCATAAATTTGACTGGACCGGCGAAAAGCTGCTTGACTATGGAGATTTTCCTCAATAAATCGCTTCAACGAATTTTGCCATGGAAGCCGATCAATTTAAATAAAAGGTAATTTTTTACCGGGTTGTAAACTTTAACTAATTATTTAATTTGTTGGATTTATTTTACGAACTCCAAAAGTTTAGGAATTTTTGTTGCAACAAAGATGACTCTATTATACGATCTTTTAATACTATTATTTAGCAAAATAATTAAAATCCCTTATATTGTGATGTTTTATGGAAACATTTTTGGAAAGGACTACTCCTTTTTATCGTTCGTTTATTTTAAAGTTTCTCTGTAGCGTTTATTAATGGAATTAACATTATTGAAAATCTATATGTTCAATTTTGGCTTCGAATTGCTGAGAAAAGTCACGCATTAAATTTAAATATTCTAGCTTAGTGGATCAAAAAATAACGTGTTAAAGTGTTAAAATTTACTTTATGTTTTCTTAATTTTCACTGCTAGTCATGCCGATTAAAAAATAACTATTCTATTTGTTTAACTCAAATGTTTTATGGTTAGTAGTTAATCGATTTGAGTATCGAAGGATATAATTCAATTTCATTTAGGCTTTAGTTTCGACTCTCGGATAACAAACCTTCGGTTTTCACCGTTCAACCGTAAATTTAGGGTAATGCCATTAATTACATTGATTTTAGTTTTGGTACAGCAATTAATAAATTAATCTCAGCAATGTGGCGCTTATATAACTATTTTTATGTTTAGGCGATTAATAAAAAGCTATCTAATCAAATATTAAGCATTTAAATCATTGAGCTTCTAACAATTCCTAAGATTTCACTACTTACGAGGGTGAATACTTTGAAAGCGCTATTTAAGTTGGCGACTTCTTTCTAGTGGCATACTAATCAAGAATTACTGATGCAACTTGAGCATACCCAACTCTACCGTTGTGAAAGCAGACCTAGTCAAACAAACACGTTTTATTATTAATTCACGTCGATGCGTCCTTAGACGTTCACTAACGTGACAATACCACTTCTATCAAATGCAGTCGTACGAGGCAAATGAATAATACAAAATACTAAGGATACTGTCATCACTATTAAATAAAAGAAAAAAGATAACTTTTAATTATTTGTAATTAACTCTTTTCTACAGTGTCATAGCAATTTTTTTCTGTATAATCTAATTAAACCTGAATTGTTTTATATAATACACATCTAACGTACATTTCTGGTCCCTCTCCCCGTAAGTTTTGAACGAATTCAGTTTAAATGTCTGGGCAAAATCGAATACAAATCTTACCACATGAACTATTCTTTAAAGAAAAATAGGCTTTTGGAAATTCAAAAATGGCATCACTGGTACTACAATTCATTTTTTTTTAATTACAAGGGCGTCATATTACACATCAATAGAAAGGTATTTTAATATTTTACACATTTACTTTACAAAATTGCATTTCTAATGAAATCAGATTTCTTTCGCAGCTGGCCCTGTTGTTTTGTTTTTTAAATACAAATTATTTTACGTTGTTGTCAGCGTCAAATGTCATGTTTAACAACCTACTGTCTAATTTTAAGTAGTTTTTTGGTAGACTGTTATCAGTGTTATCAGCTTAATTTGCGTTATTTGTTGTTATTACTACAAAATGGTTCGTACATTAGAGGATAAAATTATTACAGGCACAATCCTTTGGAATGTCAAAGATTCTATCATCAAGCAGAATCAATCTTTAACGAGAGACATCTTGAACTACCTATCTGCAGCAAATATTTGAGAGAGTTTATTTAGAAATCTTTAAGGACTGCTTCGGTCCATAATGAAAAAAAGACGGGCAGACCATCACTTCCGGAGAATAAAGGAATTGATATTCTAGCGGAAAGGATGAGGAATTCTACGTAATACGCATCCCAGATTGTCTTATTGCATGATGTATGACCACGATCTGCCCAAAGAGATCTCAAGAAACGTCAATCCCATCCATATAAAATGAAAACGATGCAGATATTGACTGAAAAAATATCCCGGCATGCTGATTACCTAAAAACCATTTATTTTAGTGAGGAATGCACATTTATTTTCAATTGAAGTGTGAATAAAGAGGATGTTAGACGTTGGAGCGATCAGAATCCAGAAGTTGAATGTTTGGACAAGTATTTTGGACAAACATAATAACATAGAACCATTTTTCATCAAGCAAAATCTGGCTGGGCCTTTATATCTTAAAATTCTGGAGAATTCCATCGACCTTGCAATAACGCAATAACGCAAGGAATGGAAATAACCTTCCAGTATGACGGTGCCCTTGAACACTATTTCATGCAAATCAAGAATCATCTTGGCAATCTGTATCCTGATAGGTTGCATATCCGTTCACCAATTTTGACACCCTTAAATCTTTTTTTGTGGGGTTACTACATATCCAAAATGTTTACTTCCTAAACAGAGATCTGCTTGAATTTGCGGCAGAGAATAATTGACAAATGTGTATCGATCACGTCCAGTGTCCGCAAAGAGATTTCCAATAAATTTTGTTATTGCGAGGTGATACAAGGAAAAGATTTTCAACAATACCTTTAACAATTCCTATCAAAATATTTTTTTGTCATTAAAATATTTCAGGGCTGCGTTTTATTGTCTTTTAATTCATTTGTAAGAGCGTCCATAATTACAAAATTGATAATTGCATTTTCAATTGCCCGAGAGAGATGTATAGAGTATTAAAGTACCTTTCAAATAAGGTATAATATGACCCCTCTTATAATTAAAAAATAGAATTGAAAGCACCATTTTTAAATTTGCAAAAACTAATTTATCACTAACAAATAACTCAGGTAGTAAGATTTGACCTCGATTATGTCCAGACCCTTAAACTGCATTCATTCAAAAGTTAAGGAAAGGTGAGGTTTTAGAAGCGCACTGCCTATTCAATGAATTTATCTGAGAATTATAAAGAAATTGACATTAAAACGTTTTACATAAAATATTATGCATTAATTTCACAGGTTAGTATATCTTCAGCAAATGTAAAAAGAAAAATAACACAATCAGATAATAACGACAATCTGAACGTTTCAACTAAATGATTCAAAAATATTAATAAGCTATGATTGTACAAGGTAGTCCATCGAAAATTTTGCTCCTCGCTTAACGGCTGGTTCGGTAGTTTTCTAAAAAATGCTCGGATACGTTGAACATTCTTCAATCTGTCGCTTCAGCCCCCTTTCTGGAGTGAACCACCCCTCCAATATTTTAAATAGGAGGTGGAGTCGAGCGATACATTATTTTAAAGAGCACAAAGTTCTTTTTATAACGATGCCATAAATGGTGAATTTAACTTAAACAGTTCATGCAGGAACGTCTTTGGAAACCCAAATCTTAAATTTTTTGTATTAAGGAAACAGGCACGTGCGTTTTAGTTGTTAGGCATTAAAAAAAACCACAATCATTATGTTGTTTAGTTCTTTCAAGGATTGCCCTAAGTTCACCCATAACAAAGTGAATTCGTAAATGATTACGAGTCGTACAAGATTTTAAAGTAAGCGACAAAATGTTTGATTGATTGAGCAGCATAGGAATCATTAACATTTTAATTATCACCAAAAACATTCTCTCCCATAAATACTTATCAGTAGATGTTTTGCGTGTTTGCAGCTGTGAGATAAGGTAACTTAGTAGGCTAACATTGATACGTGTGATTTGAATACCGTCATCGATTCCGTGTGGTTGTTTGTCAAGTGATTTCTCATTTTGCTGTAAAAAATGGTTTATTCAATTCCAGAACGAGCTGAAATAGTTAAATTTTATTTTCATAACGATAGTTGTGCTCGTGTGTTTAATAATTCTCATCCTAATAGAAATATGAGCGATGCATATGCTGCCAAACTAGTAAAAAAGTTTGTAGATACCGCAACGACCAATTAGAAATGAAGCTGTGGAAGTGAGTGTTTTGGAGCACGTAGCAGTAGATCATATTCAAAGTACTCGTCAAGTAAGTGAAACCTTAGGAATATCTCGTTCGTCCATAGCAAGAATTTTAAAGGCTCATAAATATCAGCCGTATAAAGTTCAATTAGTTCACGAAGTGAAGAGGATGATTTTGACAGAAGGTTACAATTTTGTGAGAACATGAGTCAGCGAACAATTAACGATCCGTACTTATTATTTGACAATTGTTTTTCCGATGAGTATACATTTTATTTAAACGGTACTTTAAATAGGCATAACTGCCGTTACTGGGATAACAGTAACCCACATTTGTCCTGAGAGATTCACATACAACATCCACAAGAAGAAAATGTCTGGTGTGGCTTATAAGGTAATAATATTATAGGACCACTTTTTATTCCCGGAAACTTAACTGGCGAAGTGTATTTAAACATGCTAGAATATGTAATTAACATACTAATAACACAGATAATAGAAAATTATCCAAATCATAATGTTGATTTTCTTCACTTCCAGCAAGATGGGGCACCTCCGCATTATGCTGCTCCAGTAAAGGAATTTTTAGATCATCAGGTACCTGGGCGGTGGATTGGAAGACGAGGTCAAATTGAAACAGCGTAATCACGCGATTTAGCGCCCTTGGATTATTTTCTCTGGGGACACTTAAAAAATAAATGTTTTGCTACTAAGCCTGAATCCGTCGAAAATCTTCGCCAACGAATAATATTTGAGTATTACACCTGATATACTGGCAAATGTTCGTCAAAGATTTAAGCACAAGAATTATTATTGTATGGAAGCAAAAGAATCACATATTGCACACTTTTTAAAGTAATGTCTCAATAAAATCATTAACATACAAGGTTCGTTTCATTTAATGGAAATTTGTTACTTTTTAGAATCCTGTATCACTCTTATCCTTTAACAATGTAATGTTTTTTGAGATCGGAGTGAATTTTACCAGTTTCAAAAATTTAATAACATTAATTGATCTGTTTTTTTAATTCCTAAGAACTAAAACGTACGTGTCTGTTTCCTTAATACAAAAAATTTAGGATTTAGGCTTCTAAAGACGTTCCTGCATTAATGTTTAAGTTAAATCCACCAATGGCATCGTTATAAAAAGAACTTTGTGCTCTTTAAAATGATGTATCGCTTGACCCCACCTACTATTTAAAATATTGGAGGGGTAGTTCACCCCCGCTAGGGGGTTGAAGCGACAGATTGGAGAATAGGCTTAAAATGTGTCCTCCTCAAAAACAAATTCAACATGTCCGAGCATTTTTCTTGAAAATTGCCCAACCAGCCGTTAAGCGAGGAGCAAGCTTTGCGTTGGACCACCCTGTATGTAATATTGCTACATTAGGGTTTATTTCATAGATCATAATTATAAGCATTTTATCATTTAAATAATATTCATTAATAACATCAATTACAACAATAATTATACTCGGACACTATGACACATGCTATTCAGTTCTAAGGATGCCATCATACTTACTGTTAACAGACCAAACATGCCAAATTTAAAATAACGACTGCAATCAAAATAAGCGTTTTTTGGAAGATTACAATTAATTTATTTTACTCATTCACAAATTAAGCGAGCAAAAAACACTTTATTCATCACTAACCGTAATATGTATATGACTGTACTCATTTACAAACAATCTCCTACTAAATTGCAGAATACAAAAGATGTGGCTGCAACAGCGGCAGTGACGGCGCTATTGGGTAAAGAAATTCACGCAAATACGCAGCAGGCAATCATATTGTCTGGTTTAAGCAGTAAATCAGAGCAATGTTGCATTTCTTCTTCATTTATAGGGGAGTAATTCCTTAATAATTGAAATTGGCAAATGATAAAGTGCCTTCACAAAACAAAGGAATTTCTCATTAATTTCATAACACATGGAAAAATTCATTTTATAGGTTCTTCTTAAACCATTAAGGTAATGAAATGTTGTTGAACGGAATCCGTGTTATAAGAGTACCGCATTATGTTTGTCTCAGTTTTAGTCCGTGTTATACCAGGTGTCCAAGAAGTTTGGATACGCCGAAATAACTTAGGAAATGTGAGTTTTAGAGAAAATTGTTTGAAACAAAAGTTTTGTGGAACGAAAAGTTTTACTTCATAGTCTAAACTGCGTGACCTTGGCGTGGCCTCTGTGACTTCTACAAATAAAATGATAAGAATTTTAAATAGGAACCTCAATTTTTGTGTGATATTCTTATAGTGGACGTCGAAACCTTTTCAAACCATTCCTCAATGATCCTACTGCGCTTAAAATTCACTGAGTTACACAATAAAAGCGGTTTGGCTACGGATGTACCTTCAAACGAAAAATTATGCGAACTACTTGCGATAAGATATAACCTTTTATTCCGTACTTTCAACCAAGACGAGAGTTTCAATACAGCCAATCAAGGTAAGATTGCGATTCGGGTTGCAGGGTGAAACGTTGTTTTTATTTTTTATTTATTAAATGTTCAAATTGTTCACCATCAGCAGCTTGGCAATCGACAAATCGTCGGCAGTTCTTACAAATTTTGGGATAGAGTTTTATACACACGCTCTTTTAAATAAATATTCCCAGCAAAACAGTCGCGTGGAGTAAGGTCAGACGACCTTGGTGCCCACTCGATAGTTCCACGTCTTCCGATCGATCTCTGTGCAACTGCAAGACCGCCACCTTTTCTTCACTGGTCAAGTTGAAACTCTCATCTTGCTTAAAATTACGGAATAAAAATTTTTATAATGTCTCAAGTAGTTCGAATAGTTTTTCGTTTGAAGGTACCTTCGCTATCCAACTGTTTTTATTGCGTAACTCAGTGAATTTTAAACGCAGTGAGGTTATTGTGCGATGGTTTGAAAAGTGTAATTCCTATTTAAATTTCTTATAGTTTTTTGTTCATGTCACAGAGGTCACGGAAAGGTCAAGCCGCTTCCGCTATCAAGTAGAACTTTTCGAACCACAAAACTTTTATTTCAAGCATTTTTCTGAGTTATTTCGCTGCATCCAGACTATTTGGACACCCGGTATAGAAACCGTGTTATAAGACTTTACAACAATAATGTTGGTCAGAGCGTTTCATATAGGATTTAGTGATTTCTGATATTAATATTAACACAATGAACATGCATTTAGTTAAATTCCAAATTTAATTAAAATGAATTTAGCGGTTTTTAAACCTAACCATAAATTTAAATTTCGTAATTTTTAAGCACTTCATACTTCTACCACTATAAGTTTAATTTTCGAAAAAAGTTGATTTAGATGTTTTTGAAACTAATCAACTCGTTCATATATCGTGTAGCTTAATATTTATATATGTTGGTTGAACCATAGCTTTTACTGTTACCAATGTGCTACTTGAATCTATTCGCTTAAGTTACGAGCTATGATTTTTTCATCACATCCTAAAAAGAGCTATAGAAAAATATGTCATTTATGAATTCCTCAATTTTATGTACTTACTTCCCCTAAGAAATATCTTGTATAATTCCCATTAAATACAATAATCATTAAATCCTCCATATTGAGATATCATAATGGATCATAAACAAGCAACTCTAGTAGATCATGCAATTCTGTATTGAATACGAAAAGTAATAAAGCTACCGTATATAAGGTCTTGTTCAACAGCAGTTTAGAAATAACTTCTTAGACGTTCCAAGCATAAAAAGTATTCATACATAGATACTTGCTGACTTTAAAATGCATTTTCCATCGTTTCACAGTAGTTAATACTACAAATGTTTATTTTATACATGGTAGACTAGCTTATTATTGAAATTTGTTAGGAATAGATGTTAAATCTCAACCATCTAAAGAGAACAGTCTAAATGTGTGCAACTGTAACTTATTTGTAATCTACTAATTATAAAATGATAGTATTAAATACCACATAAGATTTGATATAAATAGCTGACAATAGTTATCTTGACAGAATCGATTATGTCCTAATACTACCACAATGTGAAAAGGGTTGATGGCAAACTAAATTTTAGGAGACTTAGTTACAGTGTTCAGGAACCGGAAATGCGTGTAGGATTATAAAATCCCCCAAATCCAGATGTATTTAATGTGTAACAATCTCATTCGTAATTGGTAATCTGCGTTTACCCTACCGGAGTGTTCCATTCAAATAGGTTTCTTAATTAGTTGTAAAGCTCAAACACTAACTTCGTAATTTGTGGGTAATTTTCTTTTGGAGTATTATAGTATTGATACTACACATAATTAAAACGATATCCGAATTATTATTTTAAAAATTCTTTTATAGGAATAAATTTTCAAAAACTTCTGAGGTAATTAAGTATTATTAATACATTACATTGAAAATAATTTATCCGCTCCTTTCTAAAATTTTTGGTTTTTATATGCAGTTAGTCATATTTTTTGTCAATCATTAATTCTGCTATCTTATGTGATATTTTAACAACTTAATTATATAAATATGGTACCAGTATTTTGAAATGCAATAACTTCTTGTGACCTCCGTAATCTCATCAGGGGTACATTGTTAGTTCCACCTCTGAACAAAATTTTACCTATACACATACGTATATTGCCTTGTATAACCATCATTTTTTGACGAAGTTTACGTTAAAGTTTTATATTTCGTTGGAGTTCGTCGATTTTGGAAAATTAAAAGCGCTAAATTCCAAAAACAGTATTTTTATGGGATGCCAAGTTTCTTTGTTCCTGTATCCAAAACCCGATTTCCTATAATCTATCAAAGCAGAAAATGACTCGGTATATTTTCTTTCGGAATAACAGTAATAAGAATGCTATCTATTAATAATTTGCACAAGTCAAAGATTTAGTAAATTGATTAGAGAATAGCGAGCCATAAGGTTCAATATCAACGACTGCTTCACTGTGTTTTATCGAAGTGTATGGTTCCTTAAATGTAACGATGCAATTGCAAGAAATGCTACTTGATGCACATGGTGCACAAAATCTAAAGAGCTCGCAAGCGTCATAATATACCCTTGTAGTGGTACACAGACTGGAGTCACCGAAGAACCGTAGATCGGATTTAAAGAGAACGAAGGAGCAATGAACTTACGAAGGATATGCTCAAATGAACGTAACACTGGCCTAGTTATTTAGTGAAAACTTGGGAAGATATGTACATAAAATGTATTGTAACAAACTTAGGGCCTTTCAGGTTTCATCAGTCCTTAATTTGCCCATGAGGTCAGTACTGTTCGAACAGAAGTCTACGATGATTTGGTTCCTATTTGGCTAAAATTAATAAGCATAGTGATAGAGGAAATCACTACGGAGATGTGACCGATAATGATTTACTGTTCTACTCAACTATCTTTTAGAGCAGCATTAAGAAGTTCCGTTAATCAAAAACTGATGCCCCAAATATGATTGTTGTGGGAATTTTGTATACCATCTCTCGTAAAACCGGCTACACTGTTGCATAAAATAGGAGTTACAAAATTAGAAATTTCTCCAAGATTTATTAGTATCCATCGACAGAATTCTCTTTGTGTAGCATAATCAGAACGGAAAGCGTTTGTACTAGTTGAATGTGGTATGGATAAAGCAGATTCTTATGTAATATTCTTCAAACCAAGGAATGATTGATGCCTGTTTAAGTAAAAGGTCTTCATGTGCTACTCGTAATATCTGTATTTTCGTCGACCATTTTTAAAACATTTACTTCATTTGCAGGAGTAGTAACTGATCTAAGTCGACCAGCATCGTTATTGTTTTTCCTGAATGTACCAATTTCGGAAAGACCTTGATGAATCCATGTAAACATTGTCACTTGCA
>JAHWXV010629077.1:0-10659 GCA_024586415.1 Phrixothrix hirtus | reverse complement strand
AAAAGTGAATATTTTGAAAAACAATAAAACAGTTTGTTCCAAAAAATTTGTTTTCTTTCCTAGTTTTTGTAACTACTTAAAAGGCAACCCTCGTATTAGCACAAAATTAGAAGGCAGTTTACATACATACTAAAACCGCCGAACAAAATTTTTAAAATTCTAACGCAATTCCTGTCAGACTGGAAATATCTCACAACGACGTTTCAAAATACTCTTCAATAATATATAAATAGGATGTGATAATGATATTAAATTTCTTTTGATAGTTAAAGTTTTTTTAATTCCTAACGTAAATAGGCACATAAATATCCTTTCTGCTGCTTTTCATGCCTGTTTATACAACAATTTTGCTCGTAATTGATGTGAAAGATTTCAAAACATCTAAAACTACATTCATACCAAAGTATCTTGGCGTCTGTAATAGTTCATCTGTTTCTCATTACATTTCAAAGCTACCATACTCCATATCCACTCTGAAATAGGAATTTGGAAATCAACTATTTTGGTTAATACATAACCATCACTGCATTGATTGATCGGAAGGATTTACTCGATTGTTTATCTTCCAACATATTCTTCGACATTTATAATTCCAGTTGCAGATGTCGTTATGTGACAAAGTTGACTACATAAAGAAATTTTTATGTAAACCGATCATCGAGTTTTAGTGACCAGTGCTATCTAATACTCAACCGGCATGTTTTTATCGCTGTGAATAGCCTTGAATTTGTGCTCTATCCTATTTTTATTTTTTTGGATATTCAATATATAATGCAATAATATTTTTTATTGAATGGTTTTTTACTATACAGTAGCTTTGATAACAGACTCATCTTAAGCACTAGTGGCTTTAGTTTTATAATATTCAACGTAATTATAAATTATATCTCCCCATTTTAAAATATACTTTATAGTTATTGCTTACGATTATGAAAAGCATCCGTGATAAATTTTACATCTATGTTTATCATATAAAATTGGTGAAAGTGCATCATGACGATGTTTCGTTTTTATCTCAAAACGAATTCTGGCCTCTCGCAATTCTTGATAAACATACGACACCTCACTTTGGTTTTACTTTCATCAATTTTCACTTTTAATGGCGTTGTCTTTGTTATCGGTGTTTTTCTCAACTTCTTTTGTACTTTCTTCGACACAACCTATTTCAATATTTTTCTTGCGGACTGCTCTGGAAAATAATGGGGCCAATAGATGGATAAATTCGTTTAAATCAGCACAATAAGGCTGACGTTGAAGCAAGTGTCACACGATTCACCTTTTATGCATTTTTCTCAAATCATATTCATAACTAAATTCCCAGAAATTGTGCACTGATTCATATTGACCATCAAATCTAAATGCATCAAGCCTTGAATTAATCTTTTGACGGCTGTATACTTATCTGATACCGTTGCCCAATGCCGTCCTGCATAAAACATCCACATATGACTATGCGTATTATACTTAAAATAGTCTGACAGTCATTCAACGCATAAATATTTTTCGAGGTTTACTTTCCTAATAATTTTTACGCAACATAATGTAATATTTCTATCACTGCTTAAATCCTTATATCTTTCTTTGATTGGTAAGGTATTTCCATGTGGATTACCCTGTAAATAAATAATAATATCTTCTAAATTATCATAAGTTGTGTATTCCTGAATAGCTATCAGAACTAACCTTTGTTGCAGTAAAAACAGCAATGAGTACGATTCTATGATGGACTTTCATCCTAAATAAATCATAATGTCACCTGCCTTTTAAATATTCAGGGCTTTATTGCGTCTTACTGCATTAAGAAAGTTTATCTTAGATACAACCTCAATCGTAGACCAAACCTTGTCATTCATTTGAAAATACTTAGTTCTGGTGTTTTGGTTTTCACAGAACCCTACTTCACTTGACTTCATTATATAGTAAAAATTGATTGCAAAAGTTGCTAGTCTTGATAATACGAAATAATTCACTATCCGAATACACCCCAACGCTAACGTACCTAGCCTTACATTTATTTAAAAACTACAGGATTTAATCAAGCACAATCCTTTTTCTCCACGAAATTACTGTCATTAGGTTTGAAGGCCTTTATTTTACTATTTTTAATATTATAAAGGTTTTCCACTACTCCATGTATTTTAAAGAAAACAAATGTTACAACAAAAATTAACTTACTTGTTTACAATGATGCCGAATGGAGCTATAACACAACGCAATGCTACGGTAGTTGATTGTGCTAATACACTGTGCTAGTAAGTGATCTTGACCATATAAGTAATTGTCCCTTATTTGTGATTTTAAAGTCGGCGCCTTCTAACAAATGATCTCGATCTTACAAGTAACTTTAATAAAAAGTAGTTATGGAAGTAAAAAAAATTAAGATATTTTATCATTTTCTATCAGTCAATAGCAAGATGCACACCGAGACTCCTCACGTAGTAAGCTATAATTATTCTTATTATAACCACAAACAACAACTCTTGCCATTCATAATTTTGAAATGCGCCATTTATCTCACTGTTTTAGCAAGATGCGGGGTTTTCTATACGAAGGAAAGGGACTATAATATGCTTGTATTACGGTATTACTCGTAGCTTACGTAAGTGGAGGAAAGAAGATAATCTGTATTTCGGTCATATTAAGTATTCAATCAATTGTTAGTTTGTAAAGCTATTAGGCCATACCTGTGGATAAAATACTGTAAATTAGGAATATATAAATGCCTGTTACTATAGCTTGTGGTCCTGTGTTAACTGGCATGACTGAAAAAATAGTAGTAGAATTGTAACACACGTTAAGTATCCTTCAGCTTATACATTTAGAAGTCTAGTACATAGCAGACATAAACGCATAACAATCTTCACGAGTACTTCACAGGAAAAGGTTGAAAATGGGGTATGACTGTGTTTTAATGCTATTATCCTATTGGGCTGTTCATTTCAGTTCGCTATACACACTTGGTGACTACAAGATGTAACGTAATCAGTAAGATGTCGGGAAATAAGTGACAACGTTAGCAGGAACGACAAAAAAATTACCGATGGTAGTATAAAGATAATATTGTTTTAAAAACAACCGAAATCAATAAACTAAAAAACTACAAAAACGATTCATGTTCAAACAATATACTTTATGCCTCTCACTTATTTGTATTTCTTTTCTTGCGGAACTTAGATAAATACCATATGTTTGTGCAAATAAATATTATCAATACGTTTTGTTATGAATAAACATATTTACTATCCTCTATTGTAGTTGTAATATTTAATACGAAGGGAATTTTATTTGTATAATTATATTTATATTACCATACGGTGTGTGAAAAAATAACTATGATTCTTATGAATAAAAACTTTGTAAATTACTAGAGCGGTTATTTACTAATTAATTTTGAAAAACTTCACATAATTATCTTGTTCATTAAAGTAGAAACTGAACTTTAAACCGGATACATTGTAAGTAACTGACAACGGTCGGTGAACCGTATGACCTGTCCTAATGTTGATCTCATGACTAAGTGGAAGGGGGAAACTGCAGTACCCACTATATTTACCTACTTAAAGCAGAACTTAATTTTGAAAATTATTTTTAAAGCGAAAGATTATCGAAGTACCTAGTTGTAATATTTGATACGAAAACAATTTCATCTGTATAATTGTATTTATATTACCAACATTCCGCATGTGAACAAAATAACTATTACTCACATGATTCTTATGAATAAATTACTGGAGCTACTAAAGCGGTTATTTACCAATTAGTTGTGAAAAACTTCACATAATTATCATGTTCGTCAAAGTAGAAACTAGACTTTGAATCCAGATACATCGTAAGTAACTGGAAATGGTCGGTGAACTGGATGAGCTATCCTAATGTCGACCTCATCACTAAGTGCAAGTGGGATTACCCATACTCTCTATATTTACCTACTTAAAGCAGAATCTAGTTTAGAAAATTATTTTTAAAACGATAGGTTATCGAAGTACCTTATTAATTATAATTAGCTCATTAGCACTATATGACACTCGCAGGATCAGAAAAACTAGTGCCACGTTTTGATCACTACTTTTATTCTAAAATTAATATTTTTAGTTTAATGAGTACTCTAGGATGTGAGATTGTCTTAACTCAAATCCCATCGTCCCTATTAAAATCTAGGACCGACCAATAAATGTATTTTGCAAATAAATATGGTCCATCGTCTTCTGTTCAGCTATAGAGGTCAATCTTATAGAACTTTGTTTCGACTAGCATTTACATTTTGGATTCCTGTAATTTATTTTAAGCCAAATCGCAGAAACTTACATCTAAATTTCTTACGTGCAGTAAGTACTATGCGTCTTTTAAACAGTAAAACTTCGATATCTTTCCAATTTTGCAGCTTGTTTTAGATTTTTTGTATATTACGTTAAATATATAATACATGAATATCAACTATCTATTGTTAAACTAAATAAATATAAATTTGTTATGACCTACAGTAAAATCTATGCTACAAAATAAAATATCAGTGAAGGGTAAATACGGAAATATTAATTACTACTAGAATTGGAAATTATATATGGTTATAAACAATAAAAATATTAATTATGACGGATAAACACAACTTAATAAACAACGGCTTAAAATAATTTCACTTACAATTATAATTTTATATAGCACTAAATATTCTAATTTCATCCTAAGAATGACATCGAAGATTCACTATTTAAAAAACTCATTAGATTTCTTATATAGGATGTCTTATAATTTGTGTGACAAGCTTTTCCAACTTGTGAAAGTTATTTTAAATAAAAAATATCATATGAACCTAGGTACTATTTCACTTAGTTACAGAAGTAAAAGAGATCAAAGTTTTATTAGTGAAGTATTGAATAATACAGTATAACTTCGTTATAACGAACTCGTATTATAACAAACACTCCTCTATATCGCACTAAATTTTAAGTCTAAACTAATTTGTATAAACTAACATAAATTCATTAATCGCTTTTAGCGAAAATATTTATAACGAACAGTTGGCGATAACGAACATTTATTTATTGCTAAAAATTTACGATTCCAATCTTTTTAACAAACTTTACCAATTTATTATTATTAAAACTGATCCACGCACAACCTGCAGTCAACACCAGGACGTCATCAACCGACAACCATCATCGCTTCCTACTTCGCAACCTGCCGCGAAGTGATATCCTTTTTTCTTTATCACTTAGACGGTTCTCTAAAAACCTTCATTAGAGTTAATAATCAGTGATAATGACACAAAGTTATCCTAACTCTGTAACGGTAGATCTTCGGTACATTCAAGTTTGCTCTTTGATGTATAAAGTCCACGTACAATACCTCGAATTGCTTTTAGTCGAAAACTGGGTCCGGGTTTATAAATTAGAATGCAGGCTCCTTCTGGCTCACTTTGACAAGCTATGCAATATTGGTTGCATAAACTTTATAAAAATTCTACTGATCTACAACTAATTCGTCAATTAAGTAAAAGGGGATTTGGGGAATTTTTACAAATAAAGGGTTACAGAAAAGGATTAGTATGGATTTGGGGGGTGTGTGCACTTTTACCTGTGACTTAGGTTGTATATTTTACTTGATCGTAAACTGCAGTACGGTTTATACCATGAATAATTGGAAATATGAATATTTAATTATGAAAAATTATTGTATTTACTTTCCAAGTATTAATTCTGATCAAAACATTTTAATTAAATGCTCTACTATGTAAATAAGTCTATATTTCAATTCTTGTATGCATTTCGATTTAATTACTACCTTG
The DNA here is from genome assembly GCA_024586415.1 of Phrixothrix hirtus. Classification (NCBI taxonomy): domain Eukaryota; kingdom Metazoa; phylum Arthropoda; class Insecta; order Coleoptera; family Phengodidae; genus Phrixothrix; species Phrixothrix hirtus. The sequence goes on along the minus strand of JAHWXV010629077.1, from coordinate 4,874 downwards.
TAGAAGCTCTGTTTGTTAAGTTTATAATGATTAATGCAGTTCTGTTTAAAAATAATATTTATTTATTAACCAATTGTATTTATACTTTAAAAACGCATGTTATAAATTTTGTACAGATTTGAATTCAATATATTTTCAATTAATGACATTATAAATAAAGATTCTTTATAATAGACGACTTTGTATAATGAACATTTCAAAATTAATTTTAGTCTCGTTGCCAACCTTTATAAAACAAAAGTGTACTATAGCTCTTTATTTTGAATTACCACAGAGGTCGTATGAATGCATTAAACTGAACAAAAATCGATGATATCGGCGTATTGATTAGTTAATTAAAGATGGCTGAAACTACACGCAGCTGTACGTCAACGGTTTTACTTCGCTTTACCGTTAAATTAATTAGTGTTAATATCGGTAGTGCTAATTGTTAGTTTATTAACGATTTTAAGGATTATTGGCGCTCGTGGGAGGAAATAGACATCTTTCAAAGCAGGCATCGAACGGTATTCCGACTGAAAGAACAACAACGTTGCTTTGCGAATCGTGAAAAGGATTTAGTTTACTCGACGTTTTGCTCAAACATCGAAGAATGATAATTGAAGGTAAGGATGTCCCTAACAATCAAACTTAATTCAATGTTTATTAATAGACTTCAAACGGTATAAATGCGTGTTGCAACAACTGTTTGACAAAGGATCTAACTTCGTCAATTTGTTATGAACTGTTTCTCAGTTAATGAATTTAAATTAAATGAATTAATTTACGCGTTTAATATATTTAATTAGCTGAGATCCGGGTTTTAATATACGTTTTCCATTAACGTCTTACGAAATAACGAATAATAAACGGTTTTGTAATGTTTAATCTAATGTTTAAATTAAGTATTACGTCTCGGACGGTAATTATAATGGGCTTGCTTTAAGAGCGATTCTCAAAAGTCTTGTTCTTAACCTTCTCTATTCGAAGGGGAAGAAAGACTGTTAAAAATTCAAATTCTTTCCTCGTATTTATATGATTTCTCAAAGCAAGCATAGATCGACGTTATGTACACTTTGCCTCATAATTCGCAAAAGAAACATAAACAATGTGGTAAAACGACTAAATTGGTGAATTAAATATATAAAATTACGTTAATAATTATCCGGGGTATCTTTAAACAATTAATTGCCTTACAAAACGATACAAACTAATTATGTGTTTATCTGAAAATAAATTATGGATTAAGTTACATGTAATGGTAGCTAAATAAACAGCGGATTTAAAACTGTACTCGAAATAAGTGTCTAATTAACGTTCAGCTGGAAATCGCTTAATTGCTACTTTGAAATTTCCATTTAATTGACAACACACAAATGCTAAATGGTGATAACCATTATTTACTTCCGGCAGACAAACGAAATCATCTAGATCATAACTTGCTCTTGAACTTCAACATTTTTTTTACAAATACTAAGCATTAGCTTATCAGTTCTCTATTTATCTATGTATGAATAAACAAATTAACTTTACATTAATTACAAATAATGACGAAAACTAAATTCATGGCATTTTGCGTTATTAAAGTAACCTAATGAAATTAAAAATAGATACATACCGGGTGCTATCGTAAAAATCTTAAATCATTAGCAAAACTAAATTACTTTAACGTGTAACTAAATTTCAATGGGGCAAAATGCCTTTTAAATTGAAACCAATAAATCGCAGTCAAATAGTAAAGGTAATTTGGATTTAATTTCAGGTACACGTTACAACACTTCGAGACGGCAATGGCGGCTTTCCAGTATCTTCGATACTTAGGAGCCATTAGTAGAACTCTCTTAGTTCTAAGTTTGTAAATAAAACTTTTATTTTTTCAGAGATTTTGAAACACAAATTATAGATGGAATATACTAACCATAGAAAATAGCTAAATAAGGAAAGAGCACTAGACGGGCCTGGCGAAGTAACACAAATAAAAGAATAGCAATAGTATTAGTAATCTTTAGCATAGGTTGTAACTACCAAACTGCCTGGCATTCCAAGAGGGCTATAGCCACCACTTATAAAATATCAATAAATATATTAGTTATTGGAATTACGGCTCGTTACTAATATGTATTAGAAAACGAGCTGTTATTAAATAAAGTTTTGAATTTGAATTTGAATTTGTACAAGAAAAATGAATTTATTAAGTTCAAAACTATTATACACATTATCTAAGTTGCGTTCAAATTTCAAATGAATAGCAATCAACAGGTACCCTTCTTAGCGCTTTTCAACCACTATGTATCACAATTCAGTGACAACTCAAGGTTTACCGCAAAGTTGCGCTTATACAAATATGAGGTAGACAAATATAACAGCGCGCAAACCAATTAATAGAGTAGCTTCTTGATTGCGTACATAGTACGCAACTTTAACTTGAACGCAGTTTACATATGTACAAATATGTATATAGGCTCAGTAGATATGCAATGCACAAAATTTACTCGAAAATATTTTTAATTATTTTCAATGCTGCTTTTAAAATATTTCCTACATCTTTATTTAAATTTTATTTTAATAGATAAACGCCATTAATGCTTAGATTTATTTACAAATCATTAATTTTAGTTACAGTTCTATTTTTGTGAACGATCTTCTATAACAACCAAAATATTTGTAATATTTAAGTTCCTTATATCAGTGCTATATATACTGTAATCTAGTATCTGGTTACATTTTAAAGAACAAAACACATAGATTCCGTGTATTTAGCTAAAGTATAACTTGAAAATAATAGAAAGTGAGCGACTTATGACAGATTCCCAAAATGTACCCCTTGAACCCGAATACAAGCATGACTCCTGCGATACATGGAGTTATAGACACAAATTATGACAATTTTGATTTGTCAAATCCATTATCCTTGGAAATAATTGTTTAAAAGTATTTATTTAAACACAGCAGACTTGCCGTTATAAAGTAATGCTAAAGTTAAAAATCTAAAGAATTTAGACTTTGAGATCTCGGATGCCAAGAGACAAGACCGCCACGATTAACTTGCCTGTCAGCATAATGGGTGTTTATTCATTCGGTTACTTGTCTTTTATAATATCTCATAGTCTTCCATCTAGGAATGTCGTATATCGTTCTGCACTAAGGCGATCACCAAGAACTTCGATATCAAGCAACCGATTATTAGAAATGCCAACCCGGTGACTAGTGAAGATATCTGTTGAATAAGGTGGGTGTATAAGGCATTCCAGTTGGATATTATGTATAGTTTAAACTCTCAAACGAGATGTATGGTGTCGGGTGTTGTCGTGCTCTAAGACACCTGAAGTTAGAAGTCCTCGTAGTTTACTCCTAATTGCAGGGCGAAGTTATTTTTTAAGCAGATTTTGGTAAGAATCACTGGTTACGATCATTCTCTTTCAACGTGAAGCTCCAAAATTACTCCATTTGCATCCCAAGGGAGAGCGAGTTTTTCCGGAATTTGTTTCATTTTGGCGATGAACTATGATGCAGTACCTTTTTTGCCCTTTCACTAACACAATGTCTTTGTCCACCACTACGTGGTTAGCCTATCCAGATTATGCAGCGTTCTGTATAGAAGTTATTCCTCTTTTAAACTTGCTACGATACTAGAAAGTTTAAAAGAGGAATAAATTCTATAAAGAACGCTGCATAATCTGGATAGGCTAACCGCTTAGTGGCAGACGAAGACATTGTGTTAGTGAAAGGGCAAAAAAGGTATGGCATCATAGTTCATCGCCAAAACGAAACAAATTCCGGAAAAACTCGCTCTACCCTGGAATGAAAATGATACCTGCTGCATGGACCAATACAAATCATCGTACTGCGTTGTCATAACGTGATGAATTTCAATTAGTTTGACACCTTGACTACTCTAAAAAAGCGTTGCATATCGCTATTCTAACACGGTGCATGTTGATATTGAGGTAGTCATCTTATTACTGAAGCTACTGCCTTGGTATGTGCTATAACATCACTCTGTCACGTGTTGGTTATTTAGTGAATCTCAAGGAATACTACTGCCATATACTAAATCAAAAATATAGCTGTTAGGAATTTTATTGTATTTTGAAGGCTTTCATTTGATATACCCTCGTATACATATATCACGGAGTTTATAGGATGTAGGGAGGGAAGATAATCCAAGTTGTAGAGGCGGCAAATTTATACTCCATGGGGGCAAACGAAAACATAATCTTAACGTATGCAACCCACAAAGTCGTTTCAGGAACATAAAGGCGTATATCAAGGTGTAATATAATTAAATTGAATTCTGTAATTTTGCAAGTGATTAATTTTTTTTATTCCTTTACTTAATATGAATGAATGTTTTCCCGAAATTTCTGATTTCTTTACCTAGGTATATACCTTTTCATTTAAAAATTTTTGGTGATATTAACAATACCTACTTGCTTATGAATCTTCTAATGAATTAAATATGCATCATAGTTAGTAAATTTTATATTCTTTATTATTACAATAACTAAAACGAAATAGGTTAAAATATTTATTTGAATATATTTTAATATATAAATCTTTGAAAAGGTTAAAAATGTCAACACGATCAAGAAACATCTTATAAAATTTATAATCATTTATAGTGGAATAGTAATGGAAATAAAAACATTTAGCACATTCTTGATGATAATAATTAAGAATTATACTTATGTTGTAGATAACATTCAACTATTAACTCTTTGAAGCTTGGCGATATGAATTGTGTTCCACCTTTCTAATACATAAATATGCATAGTGGGATATTATTTATACCACTTCAAAAAATATAAAATACTTGAAGCACAGCGGTTTACATTGAATCCCACGTATCTAATTTAGTTAGTAATTTAACCAACAGTTGTCGCATTGGTGTTTAG
>JAHWXV010628845.1:0-12926 GCA_024586415.1 Phrixothrix hirtus | reverse complement strand
TTAATCCTGTTTTTTTACAGAATGAATTACTTACGCGGAGCAATACCCGGAACACCTTTGTAACATATATATATATATATATATATATATATATATATAAATACACACAAATAACCTCAAATTAAGCTAATGGCCTAAAATATGTAAAATATATTTCAGGGTTGCCGAAATAAATACCGGCTTTTACTACAATATTACCAAATCTCGGATTCAAAACAAAAATTCATCAGTTTTACCCGAATCCGTGACTATTTATTAGACAGAGATTGATTGATGAATCCTAGATTTCTCAATCCCGTATTAACTCCCGAATTGATCTACGACTAATGGTACCACCTTTAAGAGAGTTGAGAAATACCAATCGAAGTTCCCAGAACAATTAGCCATCACCGGTGACCTTAGATCAAGTGTTAAGTCCCGTAAGGAAGACTATCGTAACAGTGTAATCCCAGGATACTTGCTAAATAAAACAAAACTTAAAATTAATCGGAGGAACGGAAGGAACGAAGTAAAACTTACCCCGTGATAAAACACAGGCGTAGAACCAATAAAAGGAAAAGGAAAAAGGTAATTAAGCTTAATAAGCAACTACTGCAATGTACAGAACATAGGAATTTGGAATACCCACAACAAATACGGCGTTCCGTATAGTGCGTCGTATTATCAGTCTAACCAGGCGGGCGGACCGACAATCTTCGAACTAAAGAAATATATGATAAACGTTCAATTATTTACAAATATATCTAATAATATTTACATAACTGCCAGTGGCGTAACTAAATTTAATTAAGATTACGCTAATTTGGAGAAGTTACCTGAGGAACGTAACACGATGTATGAATAAATTTGATAAGTTAGGATTAATCTATTGACATGCCATTGATAATAATGCAAATAATTATTATACATCAAATCTATCTTGTAATAATGTAATAATGAGCCTTAAAATGATTTTGATATTTTATTGATGCCAGAAATTAAATAAAACATTTTACTAGTTGATCGCATAAAGAAAAGAGAGTTATTCAATACATTTAAGTACTAAGCATTTTTGTAATATTATACTTCAAAACAAATGCATAGCAATGTTAACCCCAATTCCAGTTTACTTTATTTGTACGTCGCCAGACTAATACGTGCAGTGGTCTCGGTCTGGAGGGACATTACTTTTGCGTTTGAGTTTACAATGGAAAATTACGAAGAGGATTTAGTTTCATTGCATTTGTTGAATTTAATGAACGTTGGTGAAAAAGGAAATTACCATTACTGAATTAAGAAACACAGATGGGGTAACACAAATCACAAGTAACAAAAATGAAACAGTTTTTATTTTGAAGTGACAAACATTTGCTACCGTTTGCATGCAACTTACTGAATCACTGGCAGAATACGCTTGTACTTGTTTCCTTTACATTATAATCAGTAGCTTGCCACCTATCGCAAAAAATACTATTTTGCTTGCCGCAGTGCAGTGTAGTGCATGTTTTAATATGAGAGTAAAGAACAGTTTTGTTACCGACGACAAGACAAAAGTGGTTAATATTTCAATAGTTGAATCGATGTTAGGCATCTAATTAAAAATAACTAAGAAATGCTATTTATTTCAATAACTTATATAAAATGCTAAATATAGAAGTTGCCCTACCTTGAAAATCAAGCCAATAAACTGATGTGCAAATAAAAGTAATATTGTTGAAATACATTGTTGATATAAACTAGTCGATAATTATGCACTCACAGAAATATAGTATTGTCTAGAGAACGGTTAATAGTGATGGAATAAAGTTGGGTATATTTAAAGACAATACACCCATGCGGAGAAGATACCTGATCGCATGATTGGAATATTTTAATACCTATTTAGAAATATATACTTAAGACACTATTAAGATTTTTGCAACATTACCATACTTATTAAGGTACTAAAGTTAAATTTTTATATAGACAATTTTATAGGTATTGTATATATTTTTATTTTAGAGTATTTAAAATAATCTTTAAAATGTTTGTAATAAATGCAATAAATAAAACAAATGTAATTGGTCATATATGTAAAATTGGGGCAAAATTGGATTTTCCAGGATTATGGAATAGAAATAATAATCTTTGCCTACCAATTGTCCAATACACCTACAACGTAGGTAGTGGATTTGCATCTGGAAATAGGTCAGTATTAATATTTAATAAATAGTAGTAAAAAACAAAGAAACTTTTTGTGTTAAAAGATATTTTGATTGAAAACAAAAGTAATTGCCTTTTCACACTAAAATGTTAAGTGTGGTCATTTCATGAAACTTAATTTTGTTTTATTTAACTTTAAGTATTCCATTAGTATATCCTCATCCAACAAATCGTTAATAAATTTTGAATAATTATGGAGTTATATACAAAAAGAAAGTAGATATTTTCTTGTTTAATTATACCTTGTGACGTAATAGTATCCGTAGCTACTTTTGGAGTTGAATGGATTCTTACAGTATCATTGTTTTGATTGTATTGATTATATGTCAAATATGTTCTTTTGAAGAAAGATTCAAATACTCTGCCTAAAGACGATAAAGATAATGAAGCATGTTGGAGCCATATATCTTATTTTTATTTCATTTTGTATAAATTTATCCCTTACATTCGATTGTACATAAAATCCTTCTACATTACTCCGTTATTGGAAATAATAGTCGCCTCGTTCTTTGTGCTGATTATCAAGGTTGCTGCATATATTTCTCCAATGTGTGTATACACGTGGTTTGAGCACCATTCGCAGTTTCATTTTCACATCTTTCACATGCATTCTCATACCTTGGGATTCCTATCAATTAAATTCATTTTGTTTAAATTATTTTGTGTTGTTAACTCCTTCGGAGGGTATTCAAATATTCACTCGGTTTAATTTGCAAATTTTGAAAATAGTGCCAAACTATTCGCTGTCGGTTATGCGATAAATAATTGTGTAATTCAAACAATTCTATGTAGTACTCCGTTTGCAATCAAGGCTTCAGGAATCTATCTCTTAACAAATTAGCGTGTTAATTCCTAGTTATCCATGTTTCCAACACTTCCTTCTACATAAGGTAGCACACAAAACTACATTGTAGACCTGCAAGGTAAGTGCTAAAATAGTTAAAATAATTAAATGAAATTTTTCTTTAAATATCTATTTCCCTCTTTTTAATTTATTGTTATCTTGTCGCATATCGTACATAATGTTTGGTCCTTCGAACCGATTAGAAACATGCTTTATTGCTTCATTCCAAATTTTAATTTCGATTGCCCTTAAATTACTTTTTTATTGTACAACTTGTTTTAATAAAAATTAAACCCAATTTCTATCGCCTAAAATTAAAAGGAATACATTTGTTGACAACGTTGTTCCAAAAATATGATCATGAAAAGTTCAACGTTAAATTTAATATTTTGTTAAATCAAATATTGATTCTCCTTGTCGATTACGTTATAACGAATTTTTTAGAATCTCAGAGTTCCTATTACGGTTGAAAAGATCTGTTGACTTTTATACATATATTTCCAGATTAGTACATTATATACTACTTATATACATGTAAAATAGTATATTATGCAACAAGTGGAAGAAGTTGCATTTCAACTGCTAGATAGTTTTCTTTACGAGCGAGATGGTGTATCCTTTTTCCACGCGTTGCGTATATTAATTTCTACGAAGTTTTCAAATAAATTGAAAATACAACTTTATTGTGTAGATAGCGCGCCATATACGAATTACGTATTGACAGTTGAAATATGTTTTAAGGCAACGTTGATTTTTATAGAGAAATACATTATGGCATACTATTTTGTAATGCGTGTATTTATAACAACAGAAAGTCATCAATGTCAACCACACTAGCTACTGAAATGAAATTTTAACGACTGCAATCGATCTGTAAATGACACTTCCATATTAACGAGTAGAAAAAGAATATTTTGTAGTTTTGTTTATTGTTAAATAGTGGGATTCAATATATTGTTACAATTTTCTTAAAATAGTTAAAAGAAAAGTTCAAAATTATTTTTCTCTATTGTTATAATTTTACAAGTTGTTAAGGACAACCATTTATTTTTTCATTTTTATTTTTTGTTATTTTTACTTTGTATGGTGTTAATGCAACTGGAAGAGATTGAGTCACAAGTTGATACCACAATTCACGTAAATTGCCGGTGTCACGGCTTCATTTACAAGCCGAATACAAGACCTTTTTAGACAAATTGTATGTTTGTGTGTATTGACATTCCATCGGCTGATTTTGAGGAAGATTAATTCCTACTATCGGTAAAACTGATCAAGACCTATTGATGAAGCCTGATACTGAATCCCGAAACGAGATACCAAATTTTTATTAAACTTAGAATGAAGGTAGCGAAAAAGTATTTTAATTTTAATTTTGGATTAGTAGAGTCTAAACCAGTGACTTATATACCACCTACTAGTAGCAGTGGTATAGTTCCAGTGTTTCCGGAAGAGAACAATGGAGACATGAATTCCCTGGAGAAATTTCAGTACCTATTACTTCTTTTGCATCTGAACCATTATAAATTATCAAAAATTTGACACTTATTGAAGAAAACTATCAAGTGGCTCTAGATTTCCTTCGTACTCGTTTCGATAACATAAAACGGGAAATAGCTTCTTATTGTGGAAGACTCCTTAATATTTCTTTACTTGACAGTCGCTCAGTTGAATCGATTAGAAAATAATGCAATATGCATTATACAACATCCTTGAAAACAATTCAGAATACTAATGTGTATAAAGTCTTTTTCGCTACTTTCATTCTAAGTTTGATAAAAATTTGGCATCTCGTTTCGGGGCTCAGTATCAGGCTTCATCCATAGCTGATTTTCCCACCATACAATCAATTATGTCGTTCTCTGATGCCCAAGCGGTAATGGGTAAAAATATTCAAACAATATCCTCAATTTCACCGCCTAAAGCCTCAATAACTCTCGAACCAAAATCGTCCAAGGCTAGCAGTAAATCTACGCTTCATTTATCAGTTCGTACCTCATTGATCACTACTAGTGTGTGGAATTGCAGATTTTGCCATCAAGCCGTGTTCGTTGTTTTTGAATAAAGATCCTAAGCAACGTTTTTAACTTGTAAAGGGTACAAAAGTTTATGTCAATTGTCTTGGCCCTCAGTTTTTACGAAATTGTACATCAAAATTCGTATATCGCACATGTTCCAAGAAGCATAATTCGTTGATTAACTTGGATAGTCGCCCTTTTTCTCTTCGTTCAGATGAAACTTCATAGCCTTCGTCTCGTTTCAACCAGACACTCATCCAGCCCAACCTGTAGCCACCTCCTTGCTAACCGAACATTTAATCAGCTCAACTGTCTTCTTCCTACTGCTCTCATTTACTTGAAGGTTTCGGAAAACGAATTTGTCGTCGATCGTGCTATCATTGATACTGCGAGTCATATCATATGTGGTTCACTTCTGAGCATTGCGCACAAATTCCGCCATGTAAACAAAATCTTGCCGTTGCTTCAGTTGCTGGCATTGTCCAAGCTCCAACGAACTCCAGAGGCGTTTGTTTTGTTAACCTTGCATCTTTTGCTGGTGAATCAATTGTTGTATCACATCCTTTCTTCATCTTGATCACATCAAATCTTCCAATATTTGCACTCGATCCAATTATCATTGAGTGATCCTGCATTCGATATTACTTCGCCTGTGGACGTATTTCTTGGTACAGACCTTTCGGCATCCATCACCTTAGGCATGCCACAGCAATTAAAACCACATATACCTTTAATTCTTTATACGGAATTTGGTTATGTCATGATGGGTTCAACTTTAGCAACCCAAAATCTAGTTTCTAATATGTTAAATTGTGTATCGTCGTTCGCCTCATTGACTCACTTCTCTCTCTACCGAAGACAACCTTTCAGACTAAATAGAATAATTCTGCCTTCGCCTTCACCCTAAATGTCTTTTAGAGATCAGTCTACGAGAGCCTTTACCTAGAAAACCCACTCGTAATTCATTTGGTCGTTACATTGTTAAGTTACTATTTCAACCAAGCTCGGTCGATGTTCTCGGAATTCTATTTAATTTTGCCAAAAATTGTTTGTCATGATTAGAACATCGTTTTGTTTTCGACCATGAATTTAAGGGTGAATTTATAGAATTCATGCAAGAATATTTTCGTATGGGGCATATGAAACCCATCCTACCGATATCAAACCAAAGTACGGTATCCTCCAGAATAAATAGTACCGAAATTTAGAACGCGGAGAAATTGCTCCAGCAAGTTACATTTTTCATAGTTGGCTTACTTGTCATTAGTTGTCATCCTGACATTAAAATCTTCGCCATTATGGTTCTTTCAACTGAAGAAAATGTTTATTTAGTAGAGTATTATTTCCTGTCTTATGGAGTTGGATGGAATGACAATCCAAGTTTAAAGCAAGTCTCAGGAAAATATCAGTAACAGTTTAACAAAGCACCCCCCAGTAAAGCTGTAATGTTAGCCGTTGTTGATAGTGTAGTATGTCAGCGTAAAGACTCTTCTGGTCGTTTAAGAACAGTTTTTACGATAAGAAGATCCCGTACTTGACCAAGTCATGCATTCTCCGAAAAGAAGTCTTGTGCGAACTGCCCAAAAATTGAAACATCTGCACGTAGAGTGTACAAATATAGTAGCAGTTATCCATGCCAAATTCAAATGGGACAACGACTAAGTGATGCGGACAAACGTGTAAGAGAAATGTGGACGCATGCTAAGCTTAGTGTATGAAGATACCGATTTATTGAGAAAGGTATGGTTTTCGTACGAGAGTTACGTTCACCTCAACAGTTACATGAATCGACAAACAAATCGATTCCTTGGGTTTGAACGTCCTTATATCATTTTAGAGAAGCCTCTCTATAGCGATCCAGTAACCATTTGGGTTGCAGTGTCTAGTCATGGGATAATTGGTCCTATTTTGTTGAGGATGATTAGAGCATGCAGTTACTGTCAACTAATAGCGAGACAGACAGAATATTCTTACACCTTTTTTAAGATATTTAAATAACTTTTGCCGCGCGCGAAATTTGCAGATGCATAAGCAATGGTTCCAATAGATGGTGCAACAACCCATACAGTCCAACGCTTCGTAGAATTGCTCCTTGAACATTTTGATAACAGATTTTGAGTACCTTATTCATTCACCGGGTTTAATATCACCTAATGCCTACATTTAGGGCATGGTGAAGGATTCATTACTTCACTCAGAGAATTCTCCAGGATGTATTGGAGATCTACGACAACGAATAGTGATTTATTGCCAGCATTTGTAGCAACCACTGTTTATAAATATGTTTAATAATTTGCATAATCGTTATGAAGCTTATTTGCGTCGACATTTTGAACATAAATAAGTAAATTGTTTTTTCGGATGTTGTACTTCATCTATTACTATAGAGTACTCAAGCTCCACGGAGGCACCCAAAAATTACGTATCGTGTTCAGCATAAGCGCCAGAATGTCCTCTGGGGTTTCGTTGAACCAATTATTGTGTTCAGGACAAAACTTCAACTTTTGGTATCTGAGGTTATTCTTCGATTTAATACTATCCTGGTGCCTATGATATTAAGCAAATGTATTAGTACATTCAGGTAGATCAACAAGATCAGACATTTCAATGCATTTTGTGGAGAAATTCAAATGATCAAATATTTCAAACGTGCGTGTTCATTACAGGAATTTATGGTATTGCCTTTACTCCGTATCATGTACTGCGAACACTTCAGCAACTAATAAGCGATGAAGGCTTCAATTTTCCTCTTGCTTCACAGGTTCTGAAGAATAACATTTTTGTCGATAATGTTATCACTGATGCAAATTCTCTCGAAGAGGTACTACCTCTCAAACAAGAATTGTCGATTCTTTTCACTCGTGAATGTTTACAATTACGAAAATGGTGTAATAATTCTCCTTCGCTTTTATGTGATGTTCTGACTCAACACCAAGAGTTATTCCTCAAATATTTCCATTATTGGACGCATTTGCTGTTCAATTCCCCATCAATTCCTCTTGCATTCTATATCTCCTACGAACTAACTAAACGTAAGATTCTGTCTTACCTCGCAAGGAACATGATCCTTGTGATTGGACACCGCCCATAGTAATGAAAGCAAAATGTTGCATGTAAGAACCATGGCTCTCTCTTGTTGATTGGGATCGCAGACTTTCACTTGACTTAATTCCTACCACTTCGCATTTTTTAACATCACCTCAAGATTTTTCCAAAATTTTGTTAACTCGCCTTCTCGCACTTGCGGTCGCTGTCAATAAGCTGCATGAGTTTTAAGACAGGTCTAAAAAGGGCTACTCAGTTATAGTTTACCTAGTTGGTAATCTAATAACGGCATTTCATCTTGGTTACGCCATATAAGACTTATCTAACACCACTGAAAATAATTTCAAGTCCTCGTTTCGAGCTGTTTAGTGTTCTCCTTTTTGCCCGTTTGCTTATCAATTGCATTGAAGCCATTCGCTCACAGTTTTGAGTATTCTCCATCCATTCATGGCGATATTCAATAATAGTACTTATTTGGATCAATATCCCATCTTATAAACTCAAAACGTTTATCGCCAACAGAATAACGTCGATACAAGAACCCACTAAACCTGCTTCGTTGATTAAGTTTCTACAGAACAGGATATTGCTGAATTGCCTTTAAGATAAAGTTTTGTAACAACTTTCTAAACACTACATCGTGATTTATAGTACCATAATGGTTATCTTGTGACCCGTAACTTGAGCCTCGTCCACCGGTTTATCTTAATGAAGGTTTTAACAAGACACAATTAGAGTTAAAATTATCTGTTTGTTGAGTATCTACTTCAAGTTCGAATGCTGTCGATCTATTTTACCCTATCTCGACGTAGACTTGCGTTATTCGGAGTATTCGTCGCATTTTTTTCAGTTTAGTTACCAACAAAAGTAGCTTCTTTGTTGTACATGCAACCCTATCAAAGGGTAGAGCAATCACTCTGTAGATGTATTTAATCTCTTGGTTTTCCTAATCAGATTAAGTTACAGAAATCTTCAAAAACCAGTACTACTTCAAGAATTATCCATTTGTAGAAGATAATCTCACACATGCTGGTGGAAGATTAAATAAATTTGACTTCTATATTGTGCAAAGCATCCTATCTTGCTACCTCAATCTCACTATTTAGTTCTCGCGTTTGTCGACCATTACTATATTGTCCATGTCCTTTGCGGTCCGTTGTTGTTGCAGTCAATTTTATCCCAAACCTTTTGGATTATCTCGTGTCGTCAAATTGTTCGTTCTCGTGTTCTAAAATGCGTTCGATGTTTACACACCAAACCGTCTAACGCAGTGCCTCTCATAGCCGACTTGCCTTCATCTTATATCGTTCTATCTCCTCCATTTTTCATACTGGTCTTGACCTTGCAACCAATTTTCGATACAATTATCATGTCTTCAAAAATTTCCGTTAAGAATTTTTCTTTGTATTTTTGTTTGCTTCGTCACAAAAGCAATTCATATTAAAATAGTTGAAGACTGCTTTTATTGCTTTATATCACAACGGGTATAACGGGATTTTCTGACCCTACGCCCCTGGAAAAGGTATGATGGATAATTCCGTGAATAAATTGATTTGCTCCGGCCGACTACAGTGGAATCAGGGTAGGTTTTACTATTGCGAGAAATTCCGGGAAGTTAGAATTCAGGGATCTTTTTGCATAGGTTTACAACAGTCGGTAATTAATCGCGAACAAGGGTAAGATAGTGTTGTAAATGGGCGCCAATTTATCTCTTTTTATGCTATTTAATGGATATTGGTAATCGGTAGATAAAGAGAACGATCTCCAATGATTTTACTTATTATGAACCTATAATTGACTTACATTAAATTATTCTTTTCTATACACGTCGCTGGGTCTCACTCTCGATCAGGTAGAATTACCACAGCTTACCCAACTAATTAAAAGCTAGAAAAATGATACCTAATTCCTGAAAGAAAATATAAATTATCGTCATGTGTCTACATATAATAAAATAAGATTTGCATAAAGAAGTTAAATGTAATAAACAATAAAATATAGGTTCTATAATACGAAAAGTACAAGTTTTCCTACAAGTAATTAACGGGAGCGAATAAGTATTACTGCTAACTCAAGGGGTCCTTGTCTTCCTAAAATTAACTATGCTAATTGAACAAGAGAGATTGGCTTAATGACCCTAAATATTATAAAACATTAATCGGTCACAAACATTAGTCTTTTAAATTTTGATTTTACATATTCGTTCGGTAGTTCTACGTGAGCATTTGCTTTGTCCCAGCTGGAATGATTTAGGTAGAGGCGGACATTGACGGAAGTTAAATTAATGAAAGTTTATCACTTACTTGGTAATCTGAAGCTTATAGTATTTTTGGAGAAATTGGAGATTACAGCTGACAGTTTCGGATAATAACTTTAGCGTATCACTCACTCAAAATTAACCCTTTTTGTTTCAATTAATAGGAAGTTGGAATCGACCCTTTATTAGAAATCGCCCTAGGTGAAACAGATGAAGTGGAAACTACTTAATCCCTTAAATCGACATCCAGGTACTCTTCAACTATATGCGAATTATCCTAACGACACGCACTGCTGTAACGTAAACTGTACTTGTTGCTTTCTTGCACGGTACTCGAGAAGTGTGGAATTTCTCCTTGAAATTGAGGGGGGAGGGGTGGCGAGAGCGTGTATATTTTTAAACTAGCCTTCAAGCGGGGATTTTGAATATTTGTTTATTTAACAAAGTGCTTCTAACCTTTATAACATGTAACTTAGGATTTTAAGCTTTTCATAATTCTTTGTAAAATGGGATTATATTAGTTATAAATTTATAAAGCAAATTAGAACGTACAAATAATATTGGTACTTTACCAATTGGATTTTATTGATACAACACGGAACTATATACCGGGTGTTTACAAATAAGCGACCAAGTCATAAAATTTTCAGACGCGCAAACACGTGGCGTTCCGTCACATGTCTACTCAAATTGTGATACCAACTTCGTTGCAGCCACTGAGAAAAACATTTTAACAATCACTTTTTGGATTCCCAAAACTCAAAATATTATTTGTTTACTTAGTGCAGCTAACGTATGAAACTCTATTTTTTGTTTCCGACAAGACCGTATGAAGGTGGTTTGCGGGAAAGTGCAGTTAAAAGCACTAAATATTTCTTGAAACGTGTCTTATGTATATATAATCCTGCACTCATCCAGTTCCTTACTCTTATCAATCGCAACGAAGCAATTTACAATTCTCGGCTACTGTGTCAGCTCTCCTGTGGTCAATCCAAACTCACGTATCTCACTGAATCCCATTCTGTTATCGACCGACCTCTCGTTTCTCTACCTGCCACATACGTTGTGTCTATACTTGACAACCGTTTGAAGCATTTTCAATCGATTCAGGCTCTAATGCAAAGGCTTTGAAGACATTGGCAACGGGCTTACTTGATACACTTGCAAATACCTTCAAAATGGGACACTTCCGTTCCCAATCTGGAACTTGACGATTTTATTCTTGTGTTGGAATTAAATACACCTCCAATTTCTTGGCCTGTTGTAAAGATTTTCCCAGGAGCTGGCATTTTCTAGTCTTTCACATGCATTCTCATGCCTTGTGATTTCTATCTATTAAATTTATTTTGTTTAAATTTTTTGTATTGTTAACCCCTTCGGCGGGTATTCAAACCTTCACTTATTTTAATTTATAAATTTTGAAAATAATGCCAAACTATTCGTTTTCGTTTACGCGATAAACAATTGTGTAATTGTGCAATTCGAACAATTCTAAGAAATACTCGCTTTATAGTTGTCTTCAGAAATCTAACTCTTTAGAAATTAGCGTGTTCATTCCTAGTTATCCTTGTTTACAGCACTTCCCTCTACCCTAAGTAACACACGAAACTACCGTGCAGTTCTGCAAGGTAACTGTTAAAATACTTAAAATAATTAAATCAATGTACCAGAGAAGTATCCCTTGGCTCATTGTGTTGCTAAAGATGTTCTAATCTCCCTTGGCATCGCAGTCAAGTTTAAAAAGAGCTGTGATGGCGTAGAACAACTACAGCAGCAAGCGCCAGAAATTGGGATGGCCTGTCACCTAGCGCGCCGTCTCCGCCAAGAAATGCGAAGCATCTACTGCCTCATGAGGAAAGTCTTGTCTCATTAGAAGCTACGTTGTGAAAATTTGTGGAAGACATTGCGGGACCTAAGGAAATAAATGTGTACAGGTGCTGGTAGAAAATTATCCGTATTAAAGCTCGACTACGCTCTAGACCAGCTTAACTGACGCGTGGTAAGTAACGTATTAGAAGTAGTATTTCGAGACACTAGTATTAAGATCCTGTTGTGTAGTTGGAATCCCAGAGGGACTCGAACAATGATGAAATCTGTGGACTGCCATTTTTTGAAGAAATGGGGCTGAAAGTGTGGATTGCGATGTAGATTCTGACATTTGTAAACAAGCTTAGCACTAGTCACTAGTCACTAGTGCAAAGTCCAAGGTGGCTGTTGCTGGACGTAACAGTTTTAAGCTGGGGGCAGTGTACCAAAATCAGAAACACTAACAAATTTTGTTGAAGATTCCATAGAACTGTTACGGTCTCACCTTGACGGATATAATTTGTGCGTATTCATTTGAGTACGCCCTGTACATATGTACGTATAATTTTGTTTAGGTCGTATATGTATAGAATGGGGATATCTAAAAATTGAAAATTCGTTTTTGGATATATTTGAACATATTTAACTTAATATAAATAATTTTTTAATGAAGGTTGATGCTAATTAATAGGACTAATTTAGGAATTCATTATATATAATTTATTTATCTGGTATGTGTCGCTGCCTGGTGATAAAGTTTGTAAATATAAAATTCATT
>JAHWXV010628832.1:0-14208 GCA_024586415.1 Phrixothrix hirtus | reverse complement strand
ATATATATATATATATATATATATATATATATATATATATATATATATATATATATATATATTCTGAGATATGCACTTATCTTGAAAGTTAATCGATGAACTTTACTGCCATTTTCATATTCAGTGCCCTAAGAGCAACATAAAATTACCTTCATCGAAATTTGTTTGACAATACAGTTTCCCAGGAAATTAGATTTCCAATTTTTCTTCAGATTCAATGTAGAAACTAGACAGAGAAAATCTCAAAACGCATTGAACTAGAGACCACGTGACATTTTTCATTTTAATTTATCGTTGAAATTATCCACGCAAGCAGACCGAACGGTGTAAAGTGAGCTATTTATATTCAAATCAAGCGAAAAATAAATAGAAGTTGTTCCAATCCCGTGACACTTAATTCAAATAAGTGATAAATGCCCTACAAAGAAATGTCTTTCTTTTTGGAAGTAGTAAACTACCTGATTTAATTACTCTAGCTTATGTTTATAACCAACTAATATAAACTGAAATAACTGATTCAAATAATTTGACTCCTCTTATTGAACCTTCCCAAAAAGAAAGGAATTTAATTCACAAACATGAATACGAGAGAGGTTTACCACAGTGACAGATCTACATGATAAAGTATTTGAACAGACACCAAAGAATTTATAAAGCAAATTGTTGTTTATGGCGTTGCAATACTCCACTAACCATCATTCACCTTAGATGAATAATTATAGGTTCCAATTTCTACATTAAAACAGCATCGTTTCTATTTGGAAAATGTGTTATTTCAGTCCAAAGTAATTAATAACTTTGTATTTCAATCTAAGAAAGTTATTTTAGTATTTATAATTTTATAGGAGATAACTGAAATACTACACCTTGTTTTCAAAGGTTGACAAACGAAACAAATGTAAATTATATTGTTACTGTTGGTCCCTAAAAACATTTTTCTATCTGTTATAACGAACAGGGACCACTAGCTCTCAATGCACAATATTATGGATAATTCATCTTTAATTGTTAGTCGTCTGCTATTGTTATGCAGTGTATATATTATAACTTGGATGTTAATTTAAAAATTAGTAAAATTTGACAGTGAAATGTCATTAACTCTATTATATACAAATTTTAAAAGCAAAAGTGAAAAATATGATTAGATTTCGCAGAAACTGTGGGTGGTTGAAAGGATTAAATTAAATAAACCTATTTAAAATCAAACTAGTATAACAGAGGCTTGCTTTTAATAACATTTTTAATTTAAGGAAATAATTAATTTTACACAAAAGGGTTAGATAATCCTTAAACATAATAATGTCTAAAAAATTTGAATAACTCTGTAAATTGAATAAAATGTGATATGCAAGTAAAGGCCAATACGCATACGGATATTTGTTTGAACGGAACAAATTAAGTGAAACTTATATGCAGGGAAATGATTATGCCATAATTTTGACATAGCCATTACTATCCTGATTATATGAGTCCACGTTATTAAGCAAAATTAACTGTTTAACTTATGATGAAAATTTCAAGATTAATCGAAAACTTGGGAATTACATAAAGGATCAATTTAACTTGAACTATAATCTAATATTACGTTAAGTATTCTCCTTTATTATTATATCAACAATTAAAATATTTAATAATTCTACTAGGATTTATCTAATTAAATTTTTTAATTCTGCTTTGTATCCTTGACTATTAATTTTAAACGTATTAACGAAACTAGTTAATTGTTTTAGACATGTTTATTTATATTAACTAATACTACACTTATTTATTTTAATATTTACTACACAATTTACTTTCAATAAAGGCTTATTTTTATTTAAGTCTATTTATATTTATATCAGTAATGAACAGTACAAGATTTTAATTAAAACTAAGCTAAGAGAAGTTAGTCTACTTCTTATATAGAAAAGATAAATGCTAGAATGTCATGGAATAATGCGGGATGAGAAATTACGATGTTATGACTCATTGATGCCCTAATTCAATTGACAGGTATCAATTACCGCAATAAGTCATCTACGATTACATCATCTATTTTATTCTAAATGGTGCTAGATGCTTCTGGAAATCTCCATTAGGCTTTTTTTGTTTCTAATTTTCGTTACAATGCTCCCTCCTCAAGTCTGTTATGTCCCGTAACATTGGCTTTGAACTTTGCACTTGTGATGGTTCTACTTTTGTTGGCGAATGTAGGAATCTGCACTGCGATCCATACTTGCAACCCCATTTCTTAAAAAAATGGCAGTCCACAGATTTTGTCATTGGTGGAGTTCCATTTGGACCCCAACTACACACCAGCGTCTTGACACCAGTGCCTCGAAGCACTACCTCCATTATGTTACGTACCACGCGCCAATTAAGCTGGTCTAGATCGCAGCCGAGCTTTGGTACAACTAATTTGCTATTGGCACCGGTACAAATATGTTTCCTTAAATCCCATAACGCCTTCCACAAGTTTCGATAGCGGGGTTTTTGATAGGGTAATGCTTTCATCACAACGTAGTAAATACTTCGCATACCTTGGCGATTACGACGTAGTAGGTTACATGCCTTTCCAATTTCTGGCTCCTGTTGCAGTATTTCTTCTAAGCCGCCATACTTCTTCTTAAACTCAACTGCAACACGGGACAATCGGACGTCTTTAGCGGCACAATCAGCCAAGGGGTACTCCTCTGGTACATCAAACAGATTTTTATGCTCCTCAGTGGTAACTCCAAATCTAGCTTTGCGATGTCCCGAATACGTTGTCATAAAATCAGCGAACGAGTGTTCGCTGTTTTCGACTCCTAACTCTTCCACTCCGAAGTAGTTTGCCCTTTGCACACATTCTTGCTGTCCCGGTGTTTCGTTTCTCCCAGCGTATGGGGCTAACCGATTGATGTGAACCATTTTGGGCTTTCCTCTGGATCATTTCATAATACGGTAGATTACATTGTTGATCTTTTTTACCACTATATAAGGACCTACCCAAGATTTTTGCAATTTAATAGATAGGCCTCGTCGTCGCTGAGGTTGGTACAACTAGACTAGATCATTGGGTTGAAATCCTCCGGTATTGAAACTTACATCATGCAATCGCCAGCAATCTGGAAGTTACTATGAACTCTCTCATGAATAGAATCTAGTTTCTTTCGTTCGCTTTCAGCATACGCATTTCCAGTGATCTGCTCCTCTCCAGGCTTACTACCAAATTACAATCTACACGGTAGCTCTCTTTCATGCCCAAACAACACCCTGTCTGGGGTCTCTCCTGTTGTTTCGTGTACGGTTGATCTATATGCCATCAGGAACGGATGCAAGTACTGGTCCCAATCTCGTTGATGGTCCGAGACAACTTTTGACAAATATTTTCTCATTGTTCGATTCATGCGTTCTATCATTCCATCTGGCTGCGGGTGAAGAGCAGTTGTCCTGGTTTTGCGTATTTTAAACAGTTGGCAAAGGCTTTGAAGCAAGGCTCACTCGAATTTCTTCCTTGGTCCGAATGTAATTCCAAGGGAAACCCAAAACGGCTAAACAGTCCTTTTACCAAGGTTACGCCCACTGTAACCGCCTCTTGGTTAGGGAGAGCGTGTGCTTTGGTCCCCAGTGAACCGTTCCCAGAAGCACATATTACACATTTTCGACACCATTCCTTAACATCATCCTTGCAGTTCGTCCAATAAAATCTTCTACGGTCCTTTTCCAGAGTTTTCTTTACTCCCATATGCCCTTCTGATGGACCATCATGCAGATGTCCTAGAATTTCCAATACGCTGCCTTTCGGAACCACCAACTGCGTTCGTCTTTTACTTCCATCACTTTCCAGAACTCTCTTAAAAATAACGTCCTGCACTTGTAAGGTGGAACCTTGTGGGACCAATATGCTTTAACAGTGGGACTAAATGAGGCAATTTCCTCCCAACCTCGTCTTCGACCGTCATTCCTCCATTTTAATAGCACCTTAAGGTCTGGGTCGTTTTCCTGGTCTTGCTTGATATTATCTGGGTTCTAATCATCGTTATTTACAGTAGTAAGATTGACAAGATGGTCTTCAACTTTTGACTCCAACCGAGTACAGTGGTTGCAATCTTCTGCGCTATGGCCGTCTTGATAAAGCGTCAGCATTTCTGTGAATTTTCCAGGCACGATGTTTAATTTCAAAATCATACTCTTGTAGCCGCTCACATCATCTTGCTATTTGTCCTTCTGGATTCTTGAACTGCGGGAGCCACTTCAACTCTGCGTGATCAGTTTTCAATAAGAAATTTCGTCTATAAGTGTATTTGTAGTAGTGTTCAACGACCTTTATCATCGCTAGCGCTTCTTTGTGCGTAGTACAATAGTTCCTCTCAGGTTTGGACAACACTTTGCTTAAATACTTAAATTACTCGGTCTTATCCGTCTTGGAATTGCAATGCCGATATGGCTCGCATCCGTATCTAGAATAAACCTTCCTACCATTCTAGGGTAACCAAGTAAAGGTGCGTAAATATCGATGATCGGTTCGGTGTTTCAAATAACTCCTGGTAGCTATTGCTTCATAAATATGGCTGTTCTTCTTCAGTCAGTTTTGCTAAGTGGTATTGCGATGTCTGCAAATCCAAGTACAAATCGACGATATTAAGTGCATAACCCCAAGAAGTTTCATAATTCATGTTTATCTATGGGTTGTGGCCATGCTCGTACGGACTCAATTTTCTCTAGGTTAATTGCCACACCTGTTTCAGAGACTAGATGTCCCAAGTAATTCACCTTGCTTTGAAACAAGCAGCACTTTTTCGGACTGCGTTGTACATGTGCACTTCGTACTCTTTGAAACACTTCTTCGAGATTTCTCAGGTATTCGTTAAAGGTCTTACCAATAACCGTAACATCGTTCAAGTATACTAGACATGTTTTCCGAGACAACCATCTCAAGATAAATTCCATTAGCCTTTCAAACGTCGCTGGTGCATTGAGCAAGCCAAAAGACATCACAGTCAACTACCAGGGACCAGATCCAGCAGAGTACGCTGTCTTTTACCGATATTCAGCTTCCATACCGACTTGCCAATAGCCACTTTTCATGTCTAAAGTCGAAAACTTTTAGAAGCCGGATAGCGTTTCTAAAGCATCGTCAATTCTGGGTAGAGGATAGCTATCCTTTTTGGTGACGTTGTTTAAACGACGGTAATCCACACAGAATCTAGTGCTACCATCCTTCTTTTTAACCAGTACAACTGGATATACCTAAGGACTTATGGATGGCTCCATTATCCATTCCCGGATCATGTCCTTGACGATCTGCTCGGCTTCCTCTCGTTTGGATAAAGACAGTCTCCTTGGTCGTTGACGTATTGGTTGGGCATCACCGGTATTCATTTTGGGTCACAATAATTGTTCTTCCTTTCAAACGATCATATGTGGCAAATATATCGGCATCTTGTTGGAACAACTAACTTGCTATAGCCTTTAACTCTTGGGATAAACCGCTAGCCAAGGATTCGAGTATGACATGAAATCTAGATAAATTCTTTATACGCAAAACATTCTCACTGGATTTTGTGCAACGTACCACAGATGAGAAAGGTGCACATTATCCTATTTCAGTGCCCTTCTTTAGAGTCACCTGGGAGGTATTAATGTTCATCAAGCGAACAGGCGTTGTTTCTTCGGCCTCGATCAACACTCTTCCAGCCAGAGTACCACTTCCAATATTTATGTGGCTGGTTTATATAATTCCTATACATCCTACCCACAAGTCTCCATCCGGTTGGCCCATAACTATTGGTTCACTGCTTGGAAGTAATGTCACTTTTTCGGCTAGGATTATTTTTATTGCATGGTTCTCTTTATTAATGGGTATTTCTTCATTGTCAATTCGTATGGCATGATTCTTTCAGTCTAACGCAAAGTCATAGCCTCTTGATAATATTTCTGTATATGTCCCCATTTACCACACTTCCAGCATCGTAGTTTACACCCTGTTGGTCTTCGGTCTTTGATTAGTCTTAACACTGTCTCTTCTAAAGCCTCACCATTAGTTTTATCTTCTTCAGTGTCTCGCACACGAACATGACCCTTCGGTGCTTGTTTGGCCACTTCAAATTCTAGTACATGAGCGAATACACTAGCAAGGTCACGTGGACGTGCTAATCTAAGTCTCTATTATGTTTCAGGATCTCTAAGGCCATCGACAAATGTTTGCAACCCAATCTGTTCAATAAAACCTGCTGGCGCCGTTGCGTATAGTAATCTTACTAACCGCGCAATTTTAGCTTCTAATTCCTTGGGCTTCTCTCCAAGCTTCTGTACACGGTTTCTTAACTGGGCATAGTAGACCTGTTGCAGATGTTTATCTCCATATTACACTTCTAATTGTGAAACAAGGTAATCGAAGTTATTCAGTTAATCGTCCGGTATTATTTGTAGAATGTCTAAAGCATCCCTACGTAGAGCCACTATTAAAGCAGTAGCCTTTCTTTAATGATCCATCCATTCGATGATGCGACTGCCGTGAATTGTTTATGATAATTGGCCCAAGACGTCTTCCCATCATACGTGGGTGTTTAACGCGTCTTCTAGTACTTGACATCTCATTTTCAATAACTGGCAATTGTTTAACTTGCGGTATATTTGCTTCGGTTGATTGTTCATGAGGAACTAGTGTCGCCTCCTTCTTAGGCATGATGACTTCATTATTTACGATAAGGAGGATAAACTTTTGATGTAGTTTGTTGGTTGTTGAGATTTTTATTTGGTATTTTACCAAGCAGTTTTATGTTGATCTAGCGATCAATTATTAAATTATAAATTTAATTAGATTGTTTTCGACCACAAAACTCTTTTGTTGTAGCCTGTCCTTTAGAATGGACAACCTTGAAAAATAACTTTACCTGCAACTACCGTTGTATCTTTGGTTAACTACAATATTTATCTCTTTGAACAAATAATACAATATTCAAATAATTATTTATTAGAATGAATTTTATGCAATAATACCTGTACATTAAAATAATAAAATTGGAACTTTTTATATATTTCTAATTAATAATTCCTTAAAAGTATGAAAGTTAAAAAATACTATTTACGATAATTACTGTCGTCAATGAACACTTACTTATTTTAAAACACTTAAATATACAACAATGTTACCGTTAAAAAGGTTCTAAATACTAAACAATTTACAAAATATTTCTTTGTGTAGGTAAGGGTACAAACTACCGTATTTAGGCGTCCATCTATGAATATCAGGTATAATGTTTGCAATCCCTTGTCTAGACAATTTTAAAGGGATTTTTAATTTACGTTATAAAATAAATTAGTTGTCTTTGAAATTTTTATTTAAGCTACCGACCTTATTTTTGCACTCGGGAAAATTAAACGTTTGTTCTACCTTATTTCTGTAGTCTTCAATTTTATTATCTGCAGAGTTCTCTGTAGCCTCTGGTTGGTGTCACTTACAGATTACTTTGTAAAGAAATTTCATTGTTCTTCTTTGTAACTAGGATGGTGCCATTTACCCTCAAATTAATGAATAGAACCAACTGATTGCAGGCAGGTCCTTCTCTAAATTACAAAGTGCGATGGAGTTTTACATTGGGTCTCTCTGAAGCACTGTTTGTACTGTTCAGATGCACCGTACTTAATGATTACTTGAACCTTACAGCAACCTCGAGGAAAAGACGTAATTTTTCCTTGTGCTTGGCATTTTATTAACTCTGTCGATCTTGTTTGACCAATAGTGTCAACTACATTTTGAATTCAACAAATGATTTTAAAGTGGTTGTTAGTTGAATTTTAGTTTCTCACGGAAGAACTCATTTGCATAAACGTGTCGGTTTGTAGTTTTTTCACTTTATTTTTACTAATCTCTTTAATGCGACAAAGTCAGCAAACTTACAAGTTTTATTTTCAATTTGAATGTTTATTCAAGTCGACACGATCTTCGTTATGACCTGTCTATTCGTTTTCGATTTTTGTCGAATTAAGTCATACTTATTCTAATTCTAAATATACGATATTTACATTTTATTACATTAAAATTATTCAATTATCTAAGAATTCGTGTAACATTTTTTGCATTCTTAGATATGGTGATGTACATTAATTGTGTTAATTGATGACATCATCAAGTTCGTCACACCTCTTAGTTACTTCCTCATATTTTGTTGTCATCTCATTAGTAACATCTTCTATTTCTTTTGTTAATTACTGGTAAGTTCTTCTTTTAATGCATTTTGGCCTGACTTAATTTCATTTTGCAATTTATTTTGATTGGATTCCATTTCCTCTTTTAATTTGCTTGAAGTTTCTTCTTTTAATGTATTTTTGCTTGAGTCAATTTGATCCTGTAGCTTATTTTGATTAAATTCCATTTTCTTTTGTATTTTATTTTGACTTGCATTAATTGATTCCATTTTCTATTGTATTTTACTTTGATTTGCATTAATTGATGACATTTTCTCCTTTAATTTGTTTGTAATTTCTTCGTGCAATTTATTTTGGTCTTAATTTGTGGATACCAATTTTTTTTCTATTTTAGTTTAATTGAATTTCTTTTCTTCTTGTTTGAAATCTATTTTTTCCTGTAGTTTAGTTTGATAAAATTTCATTTCTTCTTGATTGGAATTCATTCCTCCTTGTAATTTAGTTTGATTGGATTTAATTTCTTCTTGATTGAAATCCATTTTTTTCTTATAGTTTATTTTGATTGGATTTCATTTCTTCCTGCATCTTTTGCAGCATTTCCATCAACGTCACCATATTTTGTTTTTCGGCGCTTCTTGTTACTGACATATAAAAACAATTAATACTAGCTTTTAATTAATTATAGTCTGTGAGTTCAATTTTTAAAAACAAACCTGACACTAATGCAACGAAACTAGCTAATTGTTTTAAATATGTTTATTTATATTCACTAATACTACACTTATTTATTTTAATATTTATTTCACAACGCATTTTCAACAAACGTTTATTTCTATTTAAGTCTATTTATATTTATATCAGTAATGAACATTACAAGATCTTAATAAAAACTAACCTAAGATAATTTGGTGTACTGCTTATATAGAAAAGATAAATGTTAGAATGTCATGGAATAATGTAGAACGAGAAATTAGTCACAACAATTAATTACAATGCTATGACTCACTGCTGCCCTAATTGAATTGACAGGTATCAATTACCGCAATGAGTCATCTAGGATAGCATCATCTATTTAATTCTAAAGGGTTCTAGATGCTTCTAGAAATTTCCATTAGAGTTTTATTGTTTCTAATTTTCGTTACAGTATGATCTTGATGAATAAAAATGTGTGTCTTAATTAGCTAAACATTATACTTCCTGGGCAGTTATTCATAAAAATATTTTTATGTACCTATCAGTAGGCCTAAAGTTAAATTTTGTGGCCTTATTTTGCCGAATAAAAATGATATTTTACTCTGTAGGGATTAAATTAAATTATAATAAGGTAATTGCAATATTGACATAGAAACCAAGAAATAACCTTGCGAAAGATGCCATGACGTCATATTTAAAATCTGATTTGTATTTTAATGCAAGTTCTATAAAAATCATTATATTTTGGCTGGAATAAGGTTAACCCTATTAATAGACGCAGGTTACCTAAATAATTGTTCCAGAAGGTACAGTGTATACGGTGTACTACCTGAAATTATTATAGTACAGTGTCGCAATCAGCTGTGAAGCTAAACACGTGAAGGATTCATATTAAATTTTTACCGTTTATATTACACCACTGTATTTTCGCTAGATAATTGAATGATATTGAAACAGTTGAAATGTTGGCTATCATTTTTCTAATTTAAAAATCGTCAATTGTCGTTATCTTTTTGGGTGTCTATGTGTGCCTCGAACATCGTAATTAGCAATGGCATTTCACAATATAATGGCGTTATAATTAATATGTTAGCCATTTAACAGATAATAAAGGAATTTATAAGTGGAGTTCCTCACGATTAAAACTGCTGAACATAAATACATCTTAAGCAAAGCGTTTAAACCTAATTAGATTTTTAGTAAATGCGAAAATTATAATTTTAAATGTTTTATCGGATAAATTACTTTCTAATAAGAGCAAATTATGCAAAAATTAAATATCTTCACAACATTTAAGATTTGGTTAGTTAGTTTTTCTTCTATTTGAAAGTCTGCAGTTACAAAAAGGCTCTTGTTTTGATATCCTACTGGACAACACAAATATAATTATCAGAAGTAGCATTTGAATGTCTATTTTTTAAAGTACGTATATCTAATATCTTTATGTACAAGCATTTTAATGGATTAGATCTTGTTAAGACGACCCTTAATTATCACGGTTACTATGCAGCGGTATTTTAATGTTTGCACGTTTCCATTAATATTTATTTTTTGTGCTTTGTAATTATTTTCGGATAATTTGCAAATGGTTTATTAATGCAATTGATTTGAAACAGAAAGAGCAGTGAAGTGATTACATACCCGCTATCATAAGAACCCATTTCTAGGCTAGAGAAATTAGAATCGATTCAAAGTGGCGAATTGAATAAGTGCGATTTGTCTCCATACAATTACGGTAGTTTCAGCATGTGGCGCGTTACCAGTGGTTCCATAAGTTTCCATACCTATGAGCAGTGTTAGGATTGATAGAATATTTAACGAACAAAGTCACTTATTTTAATTAGAATCTAAACAAGATTGTTTTCACAAAGGACTATTAAATTTTCTTGAACCGCAGTTGTAGAAATACCCATTTAACTTATTTCCTAATTTAATTTCAATCAAATTATTAATAAGTAATATTTACATAAACTAAATATGATATAATTAGCACTAGAACCGCCGATATCAATAATACCCTAGAACCGCCAAGGGGACATATTTTTACCTTGATATGATTCAGTACTACTATTTTGTAAAAAGGGTATTAATATACATTTCGTTGCTGTTAATTACAAAAACCAGTTACTTCAATTAAGTTTTATTTAAAAAATATTGCTTTAAATAAATACAGATATTGGCAACTAATAATTAATTAAAGTGACATAGTAATTTCAACTACTCTACTGAAAACAGAACTTTTTCTCTTCTTATATAAGTAATAAAAATAGAACAGTTGTGATTAAATAATTATTGTATGTCATTTAAACAATTTATACATATTACTTTTACTGTTTCTTTTCCTGTACGCTGTTTGCACGTAACTTTGCTACACCGTGAACCTACCTTATTTCCTTTATTTTCCTTCCATTGTACTCGTAGTTGACATTTTCTACTAACTTTCAATATTCCATTTCCATTATCTTGTTTTGCATATCTGTTATCAGATAAGTTATTGGTTGCAGCAAGTTCTTCAGCCAATTGAAGTAGAAACTTTCTACGCGTAATCTTCTTCTCTGTCGCTTCTTTATACAATACCCACGAATTAATTCCGGCAATATCCAGCATACAGCAGAATGTATGTATTGGCCATCTACGTGATGCAGCTTTGATTGAATACTTTCTACACATTTGATCTACCACATCAGCTCCACATTTACTTTGATTATATAATTTTATTGTCAGGCTTTTTCTTTACATCTCGTTCAATTTGAACATCTGTATGTATCGTGCTCATAACCATTACATTTTTAGATCCTTTTCCTTGATATACCGATAGTGCTGTGCACTCATTTTTGAGGATTATAGTAGAATGTAGTTCTTTACATGACTGCTTGACTACTACAGGTATTTCTCTTCGTGCACGATTCACTGTCCCAACCATACTTATACCTATTTTTTGCAGCCACTCGCACAACCTAAGAGACGTAAAAAAGTTGTCACTGGTAACATTACGACCCTTGTTCAAATAAGGTTGCACCAAACACATTACTGCTAATCTTTGGTTATTTGGTCTCTGATGGTCCTTTCCCAAATAAGGAAATCCATTTACTACATATTTTGAATCTTTTTCTACTGCAAGCTAGAATTTTTGCCAATATTTGTTTGGTTTAGAGGCCATAAATTGCATAAATTGGCATCTAGCTTTTGTGGGAAATAGCTGTTCATCTATCGATATATATGGTCCTGGCTTGTATTTTCTCTAGCAATTTTCAATATACTTACACCAGACAAATGACATTAGTGAAAATTTGTCTGTTTGTAAACGTATGCAACGATTGTTTTTTTGATTAAATCGAAGAAACTTCATTATGCCGCGAAAAAAACTACGACTCATACTTTGATTTGCAAAACGTAAGCCCCATTTCTTCGACCACAACGATTCTAATTCAAGCCCTCTAGCTCCAGTTGCTGAACGAGCATATAAAATTGCTATAAATTATTTTGAAGAGATATAGACCAGTTACTGACCTTTAGACATCGTCTGGCTCCCTCGTCGGTACATTTTCGTATGTTTTAGAATGAGATCTTATCAAATTCTATTTGTCGTTTTGAAACCGATGAAGGACCACACAGCTCTTTCAACAAATTTTGTTGCCTAAGTCTTTCTAATATATCTCCTGGGTCCACTCAGTTCCATCGGTGCTAAAGCTTTATTTCCGCGAATCAAATCAACACGTAAACTTCTTTTTCGTTTACTCACACTAGCAATCCGTGGAACATCAACAAGATCTAACGTTATATTTCTATAACCACTGGAAGTTGTTATTGCAACTTCCGTCGCCGTGTTGGTTTTCTGCTGCAGTTTATGGATACGCTGACGTTTTGTACTTTTTGAAACCTTAGAGCTTGCCTCCAAAATCTTATTCACATCACAAGATATATGCTTCAAAGTCGAAACAGTTGAAGACCTTACAGCCATTGGATTCTTAATCGTATCTAAAAAAGATTAAATTCATTATAGGCCTATGTAACAGTAAAATAATTACTGTAACTTTATTTGACACAAGTTTCATTTTGCCATTGATTATTTTTAAATGCCAATATATGCATTTGTGGTCATATATAAAAAACTACATTGAAAACATGTCAACTCGTGAAAAAATTATTACCTAACATTTACCTATAACTATGAAAAGGATTTACTTTTTACTTCATTTTACAACTAAATGCTAATCTGATTTATTATTTGTAACATTACTAAGTAAAGCATAAGTTTTCAAATTCTCCTCAGTAATTGAAATGTCTTCAAAGATTTATTACAAACAAAGCAGAAAAGACATTACTAACCTTCAATTAGTAAATTCTCCGAAACAGAAATGTCTGAATTAGCATGCGGCTCGTAACAGGTATCGTCAGAAAATGACGCATTGGAGTGATTGGTATTATCTCCTGAGAAATTTTGAAGAGTTTCAAGTAGTTGCGTATTTGTCAGTTCACAAAAACTTGCCATAATGGATAATCACAGACAATAGCAATTCACAAAAAACAATAACAGTGTGAATATCAGACACACCTACTCGCATAAGCATACAATGCTTACTAATAGTAAATACGCAAACGTAAGAGGATATAATCTGCACTTGCGCGAGTTTAATTATTTGTTGTATTAGTAGACAAAAGTAAGATCATGTACCTATTGCTGCAGAACAATAGCAATTATAATTAAATACACAAATTAATCATTAAAGATTGCCAAGAGAATTCCTGTATGACTTTCACTACTATTAAATATCTTAAAGGATTTCCCACGACTATAAGAGGGAAACGAAATCTTTCTTTCGTAAACCATTATAAAAAATAACCGCAATATACGGATTAACCTCTTCGAGTATAAAATTGCAGAATCTTGCAGTAAAAGATACAGGGTGTTCCAGATAATATAAAATTCCGTTTAGGGGTTGAATTGAGATCATACAGACACTAAAATATGGTTAAAAAATATGAATATCAAAAATCCTTTATTTGAATAGTGCCACGTCGACCACTAACATTCTTTTAGATATGACATATAACGGCCAGTAAGTGCCGATTGCTCTATAAACATTTCCGTGCGTGTTTATTTTAACTTTTGAAGCAGTCGCATAAAAACAAGGCAGTAACATGGTATAACATTTTTAAATGTCATTAACCAATACATTGGTCAACGGAATTGTGAAGTTTAACACCATTTAGTAACGGGTCCGGCAATGAAGTATGGTGTTTTTGAAAAAATTGACACACTTTCATTTTTAAATATACATCAAAATTTATTATTTTAATAAATTGGTGGAATGATGCCATTTAAGTAACATAACATAGTCAGGTGCGAAAAATTACATCTGTTAGGTGGCGTCCATTCTTGTCGATGCATTCTTGGAGACG
>JAHWXV010628799.1:0-20912 GCA_024586415.1 Phrixothrix hirtus | reverse complement strand
TGAAATATATATATATATATATATATATATATATATATATATATATATATATATAAGTAACCCGTTATTAATCACGTTCATTAACAGTAAAATCACATAAAAAAGAATACTTTTATGAAAAAAATTGAAAATGGTGACTTTTTAGAAACTGCTCGAGAATCTATATACAAATCAATATGTCTCGTCACCTTCTGATTTCAACTACATGTCGCAGAGGAAATAATATTTTGTTACAATATCAAATTACTGCAACTGTTTGCGTTTATTTTGTGTGAATACTCACCTATCCCAATACATATCAAGTTCGAGTTTTAAGCAGACAACAATTAAACATATAATTTTAACTACGTTCAATTACTCTAAAGACCATATTGAGATATTTCCTTTTTTAAAATTGATAAAAAATTGTAAATGATTTTTCATTGCTACAAGTTAGTTTTGCAAGTGACCTTTTTTATTTAAACACAAAATTATTCTTAAAAAATTTGTGATGTGGTTGTTTTATGAAAATTTGAGAACATCGCTATTTGTGAGATTTTAATTTACACTGAATGTAAATCTTACAAACACAAAATTAAAGCAATTGAACTGCATTTGTTCCGTGTATTATATTTCAGAACCAAACCATAATTTCCTTACCCTTTTTCAACTTGCGATTGAAGATAAGATTAATACAATGAGACTGAAGAACTTACCTTTTTACAAAAAGCGTTGAAATTCTCACCTCCACTATCAAAACACGTGTGTGCCCTACAACGTAATAATTGTCGCGTTTGGAGGAGCGTTTCGTGAGGATCACGAAATGTCCGTGCATCATCACGTTAATTGTTCTGGATTATTTATAGACACCACGTAATAGAATTGTTTCATATGGCCCAATGAATAAAAATCACAGGGATGTAAATTCAAGTTCAACTTTAAACTAAATCTAATTAAATTAATAAATATACAAAGATGAAAATTAATAAACTTTGGTAACAAAAAACATTGATACTCACAATTGAAATGAACATTCATGATATATGTATATTTTGTATATTTTGCATATTTTTATCGCTTATTAACTTAGAACCATGTTCAGTTGGTTTACTATTACAGGGATTGTGGAGCAATCCTTAAGCATTCCTTTAACGGCGTTTTTTTTAAACGAAAAGGAATTTTTAAAAATTTGTTTCTCTTAATTTAGTAGTTTATTTTTTCTTTTACTGTCTAGGTAGTAAATATACTATAGTTTTAATCTAAAATTTTTTTCTTGAATTTAAATTAATTTTGAATGTCTGACAAAACCAATTCCCATTACTTGTGACCTTATGACGAATAAATTTTTTTTTAGAACTACCACCGCGTGTATGGTCTACGTTGGTCGGACTATTCTATAATCACCCTGTATTTTAAAATACAGCGGCATATCTTTGTGGTGTCCATCATCTTTGGGTGAATTCATTTACAACTTTTAATTGTTCCTTAGCCTTTTAAAACCTCTTTCTAGTTGTGTTTGCCGTTTGAAAAGCAGTCTGCAGCGGTTCTTCTAAATAACTGTCATTTTCCGTCTCCTTGAGCTTAAAAAATATCGACACATTAAAGAATTAGTTCTCTTTACTTTGTTATCATCAATATCCTCAAGTATCATTAGTGGGTTTTTCATCAAAAATTTGAATTTTTTCTTTATTTTGATTAAAGCTCCAATTATTCATTAAATTAAGGTTTTTTTAAGAAAACAATCGCAGTAATATTCTTTGAGAAGAAAAATATTCATCACCCTTCGAGAGATATCATAGTTTAAGTATCTAGAGAACTGCGCATGTAAAAAACGTAATCTAACTGTAGCATATTTCGATGAAATATCAACGTTTCGTCTGGTGTCCAACCTAAAGCTTTAGTACCATATCTACAACAGGCTGCTAACGACCCTTCTCTTAAAATAGCTTTATCCACTCTTCTTTTCGCAACTTCAATTTGGTCTTTGCAGTGATCTCCCTTCTTAAATTCTTCATCAAAGTATTGTATATATCTATATCTTTTCCCATGCGTACCATTTCTCTTGGTTCTTGTGCCACATTATTCTAATTTGAATCAAAATGTTTCTAAAACACGCATATTTTTCCTCACAAGGAAAAAGTGGCACAATAGCATTATTTTCTTCATAGATAAGTGAGAAGGTATAATAAAAGATGCCTCAAAGATTTTCAAGTATTTGCAATGGAATAAAACACAACACAGCATAACATCATTTAAGCGTTTTCCATTGAATGTCTGGTACTCTTCAAGTTTCGTCAGCAATTTTATGAGTATACGTGGAATAAAATCACATGATATGAGGGCAATTTGTTCTTCGATATTAGTTTTCAATTTTGCGATGGTGGATAAAGAATTTTCCTACACATTGCCTTTGGAATATCTCCACAATGGAAATAAATTGGTACTCATTTAATGACATCCGGTCTTTGGAAAACAGTTCCTGAATAACAACAGTGGAGGTCGATCAGTCTATTAAAACCAACAGCTCACATTATAATCTGGGCGGCGACGAAGTTGCTGTCCAAAATATTGATTCATCATTGCTAGGTAATTTTCTGAACTTAAAAATAATGCCTCCCTTCTAGTGTCTTCAAAAAACAAGGTTTTATTGTGGCTTGAGATGATAGTGTAACCTATGCAGTCGCTTATGTGCAGTGTAACGCAAAAAGCTTCAAATTGTCAAATTTCTCTAACACCTCACCAACAAAGTTCAAATTCAAATCAAAATCAATACCGTTTAATTTATGAACTAATTTAGATCGAAATCCTTTTTAAGGATTCGGCGCGCCGGTGACCTATGTTAGGAAAATTTCCTTGCGGATACTTGCTTGGAGATTGTATCACACCGACCTAAAATTCCCTTGCAAAACCCAACTGTGCCGTGTCTATAATAGATTTTGTAGAACAAATGCGTCATCCTAACCTAAAACTGTAGCAGTATTCGGTGCTTGCGCAATATGTGTAACTAATAATGATTCTGATAGAGACGACGCACGATAACTAAAATCTTAGAGCTTTAATATTATTCACTAGCTCAAAATACAAGTAATTCCTTTGAAAACTTGGGCGTGGCTTCCACTTTTCCAAATATAAACACACAAGCGCGTCTTTTCACTCCTCTTTCAACATAAAATATTTGAAGACTTTTGAAATCTGATGTACCTGTCTTTGCCAACTATCTTGGTTTCGGGTTGATGGCATTAATATCCAGTTCATCACTGGTTATAATTTCCTTAGAATACAATATCTTTTTACTTCATAAAGCGATAAATGTGCCGCTCTATCAATTCGAAAGATCATATTTCAGGCTTTTATTTACTAGTGGTAAGTACTATGTGATAGTCCATGATGAATTATTTTAGCTGCAAAAATAAAATATTGTGCGACGATTCGGTTTAGCCAAATCGACAAGGAGAATATGTCACAGAAGTTTAACCGTTAGAAGGTTTCTCTTTCATTCGCAAATTTGACGAGCATGTATCATTCGATACTACATTTCTGTCACTTTCACAACAGAACTCGTATCCACCTTGGTGACTATTATAAGTTCTTATCTACAAAGTACTACTAACTTTGAGGCACTTTTCTGGTTATTGGTAGCGATGTTACTAATTTGTAAGTCAATGACGCTATTTTTGGAATATTTAACGCAGTTTTGCAATGGTTTTACTTATTTGAGTATTTACATCATTTAAATTCTGGACGAAATAATAGTTTATTCTGTTTCTAGTCGATTATAAGGATTACCACAAAAGGTTCAAAGAACCTTTTTCTTCTTTAAATTCTTCTGCACTTTCGAATTAGAACTCCGCTTTCTTATATGACTTTCTTGCATCAACTCACAAAAGGAGGTGATATATTTTATCCTTATGCTTTCCCATTCTTTTAATGAAATATTTTAAAGTACTCACATATTTGAAAATATGTCACAGGATAAACTGTGAATAACGCATGCGGCAAATAAAATCACCTTTGGAGTGGAGATGGACACCCTAACGGTACTGCAGATACGGGATAAGGCTGAAAGAAAAAATACACTAAGTGTTCACCATTTATAATGAGTCCTGTATATTATGGAGTGCTAACTTTATTATAGAATTGAGAGTGAAGCCCCCTTTTTGTATTTTACTGATCCAGAACGGTATTAGTTGCAAAAAAAACTACGGGGCTTTTAATATTTGACGCTGTGCAAGAAATTAGAATGAACTTCACTTAATGTGAATTATTTAAGGATGAATTCTAAAATAGACCACTCTGTACATCGTTAATAATTAAGCTGACAGAAATTTAGATTGTTATGCAAGTTTATAATTTGAAACAAATGCTTTATAACTTTTCTGTAATTAGTAAAATTATTAGATCAGATTTAAACTTATTAAACACGCACTGTATAGCTAAAATTTCGGGTATAATTTATATTGTTAAAATAAGTCATGATTTAGCACCAAAACACGTTTATATAATTAAATTCGCATTATGAAACACATGGGTATAGTAACAAAGTTTATTAAAAATAAAATGATGCGTAATATACCTTAAATTCTAATAAATACAGTATATACAATAGTTAACGAGAAATAGGTTCGCAATTTTGTTAACGTACAAGTTTTAGTCGCCCTAACAGGCCAGAAACGATTATTTAAAAATGTAATTGCACTAGGCGGTCCTCTTTTCGTTAGCGACAAAAGTCTATATTTAAATATACATAAAAAGTAAATCTTTGATTGGATACCCAATGCTTACTAGGTTCATAAAATAAAATACGTAATTATAATACATTTGTTAGATTTAATAATACAGGGTTTCCACAAAAGAACTCCGGGGTTTTGAGATAAATATTTTTATTAAATCAAAATCTTAGTTTAATGTATTATACATGAATTGGAAGACAATATTCTCAAGATTTTATTTCAATTTAGCAAATTTCAATGTAGGCACCATTAGTGGTATGGCACACATCCAAACGAAAGTCTACCTGTTGCTAGGCCCTGTCCAGCATATCTGGGGTGACGGTTGCCACGCAAGCGAGTATCCGTTGGCTGAGATGGGTTAAATCTCGAATTTTCACTGTATACACGAGGTTATTCACATGTCTCCAGAAGAAAAAGTTCAAGCGAGTCAAATCTGGGTTCCTTGGAGGTCAAGGAGTAGGCCCTTCCCTTCCAATCCAACTGTTG
This sequence comes from Phrixothrix hirtus, assembly GCA_024586415.1. Classification (NCBI taxonomy): domain Eukaryota; kingdom Metazoa; phylum Arthropoda; class Insecta; order Coleoptera; family Phengodidae; genus Phrixothrix; species Phrixothrix hirtus. The sequence goes on along the minus strand of JAHWXV010628799.1, from coordinate 15,717 downwards.
CCGAATCGAGTATTGAATGCTTCTCGCACACGCAAACTAAAGTGAGGTGGTGCTCCATCTTGCTGAAAGCTGATAAAACCCTTCTCCGCCTTAATATCATCCAACTGAGGAAAAACATACTCCTCTAACATGTCACAATATACATCACCACTTATTGTCTTTTCAACAAGAATGAAGGGACCTATAAGTCTGTCAGTATAAGGCGACTTTTGTTTGCACACACTTCCAGTTTCTTTAAACGCATTTAGTCATTGCCAAATGGTTTTATTCGTAGGCGCAATACCTCCAAAAATGCGTCGAAAGTTGTTCTACAGCGGGACAATTGAACGAGTTTCTACGAGCCAAATAACACATTAAGCTTTTTTTTGAGGCGTGCCAATGCATTGTACTAACTGAGAACGAACTGCACTTACTGAGAACTAAACGATAACTGTAGCGACAACCACACTGAGTTAATGACTGCTACGTTATTGCAAGGTCAACGATCCGCGGCGCTGCTACCTATTGCGATAGACACACTGAGTGAGAGTTTTCTACGCTATTCTAATATAAACGCTCATATTGAAATTTACTAAATTGTTTTAAAATCTGAGAATATTACCTTCAAATTCATATATAACACATTAAACTAAGGTTTTGATTTAATAAAAATATTTAACCTCAAACCCCCGGAGTTCTTTTGTGGAAACCCTGTACTTAGAATTTTAGCAAATCAAAAGTTTTGGCTCTAACTTCTTAACAATAAACTTCTTTTAACAATTTCAAATTTAAATTTTTAATTCGTTTGTTTCATAACAAGTAAGTGGGAAGCCTTGCCTCTTAATTGAAATACCCTAATGTCCAAAGGGCTGTTAATTTAACCAGTGGTGGTAACGGATGGTTTAAGCATTAGGTGACGATTTACTTGGAACTTAGGAAAAGTACAAGGAAAAATGCCTGCCTGGTTCTTGTCGAAATTATTATCCCAATTACTTATGGAGCCCCCAACTTTGGCACAATCTGCCGAGTGGTGCATTAAACTTTTGACAAGGGCGGTTTGCAAATCTGAAATTGAAGACATAAAACAATTTACGAAAATAATTTTTATTATCCGCGAACTATCTCGCTTAAGGCTTGTCAACTAACTGATTTGATTTGCTACGAGAATTCTATTATCACTTATGACGACATCGAATTGGCGTCAGTTTTCTTGATGCGTTTCGTAATCGTACCGTTTGCACAGTTAACTTTTAAACAAAGTTTTCGCGCTCTGATATACATTAATTATTTGTGTACTTGCTTTTGTGGTTTACCCACAAGCATAGATGACATTCACTTCACCTTGAAGCGTGTATTTTTAAATTTCAACTGTTTATTAAATCAACAATGGTGATCTAATCGTCTGTGAAAATAAAATAGAGTTTCTTTAATATCACAAATTTTTACTATGCCTTTTTAAAATGGATACTTTATATATATTACACGAGGTGCATTCAAATAATTCTTTGTTTTAATTTATTTGTCCCTTAAGAAAATGACTTTTTGAATGATTTTATATCAAATCTGACTTCAGTTAAATTCCATAAATAAGTAATGTACATGGTAGTGCATATTTATTACATCATAATTACTTGAAGTTCTCCAAAGCGCAGCAAGCGCTGACAAATAATGACGATAAATCGTTTCCTTATTATATAATGATTAATTTTGCGTGTGAGAGAATATTCTATCATCACTGATACATATTTTGGCCAATTGTTGGTTTATGTCGTCTAAACAATTAAGATGATTTCCAATAATTTCATTTGCGTAGAAGAGTGCCACGTTCAATTGTTGAAGTAATTGTTTTTGTTAGATCAATTTAAAAAGCTTGTTATCCCATAATTAAAGTTTTCTTCATATTTTTGAATGCTAGAATCTAATCAGCTTAAGGCAAAAGCTCCTTTTAGTTTGCCATTTCTAGTTGTAACTTTAAAAATTCTGGGGTTTCTTGGAAATTGATTGATGATTATATCTATGTATATCTAAAATCTAAATATGTCTCAATATTCTTATAAACGCCCTAATTATTTTTTGTATTAGGTTTAGTGACGAAGATTATTTATTATCGTACACACTTTTTAACAATAAAATAAAATGTATTTTATGATATACAAGATGATTCTGTCGTTAGGAGACCAAAGCATTCCCCAAAGTTTTCAAATTTTTATTTGGCTCCCCGTGAAAATTTTGCACGTTCCTATCTTGTATATTGTAAAGCAAGGTCGTCTTGGAACATATGCCGAAAATTGGCACCGAAAGAACACTAAGCACTTTTGTCTGCGAGTCTACAGAGAAGACATCTAAAATGTGTCATTGGTAATGACAGCAAGCTACCAGCGTGTTGCGCATTGAGAGTATCAATCTTTTGTGGATTGTTAATGTACATGTGGCTTTTCAGTAAACTCCATAAAAAAATCAGATAACGTTGGATCCGGTTTTCACGGCAACTACAGATTTTTGAAATTGGCCGGTCATCAAAATAATTTGCAATCTTTCTCATCTTGTTGACAGTAATCTGCCGTTAATGTGTCATCTTATAATTGTTTCACAAATTCACTTGGTAACAGTTTGATCGACGAATATGGGACCGACAATTCCATAACAAAAGAAGACACTCCGATTTACTCCGAATGCTGTAGCTTCGTATGGCTTTCCTGTCAGTTTTATAACTACATCTATGTTCTTTGTGAGCTTTTGTAAGCACTTAGGCGAACCGTGTACGAAGATCGTTTGAAAACTTCTCGGAATGGAACACGAATTATATTTTTGCCGCGATTCTTTTTATTTTTCTTCGCATTCTTAAAGTGCGACCTCTTAAAGTTTGTAAAATTCTCGGTGGCCTTATCTTTAACTTCTTCATCTGTAGCAAATTTGTTAAGTTGTGGGAAGAGATGAAAGTCAAAGGGATATAAATTGGTTGAATAATAGGAACGTATCAATAGTTGATTTTTGTTATCAATATGATTCCTATATTGGGACGAGCATTAATTGTCGAATTGTAATTTTTGTTTTGTTAAACTCGCTCTTTTTTCATTAAAATTCTTACCTAGTTAATTTAAAATATTGGTGCAGTAACTCTACCATTATTGTAATTCCCTTTAGCAAATACTCAGGATTAGAATCTTTTTCTAATTCTATAAAATTCATATTTTAACAATAATAACTTCTTTGATGATTGAGAATCGCAATGTTTGCATTGCTTGGATTATTTTCAAATTTCTGGAGTATGGTAACGAATTAATGTTTCATCTATGGTTACTAAGCGCACAATAAACAATGTATAAGTCTCTCGGGGTTTAAAATATTTTTTTTACTAAGAAATGAAGCATAGCATAAATATTTTAAATTTCGTACGTTCTCTAGGAAGACAAGATAAACTAAGCATAAATACAATATAAACAACAAATAGTATACGCAAACTAAATGTTAATCACACATAGATTTAATAATTCAAAATAATATAATCTAGCAAATCAAATACGACAGTAATTAACTATCGCAAGTTGACAAGGAAATAAAATTTAGCAATAAACTTTAATACCGATCAAGATTTACCTATTACGGAATTAATTTCTGGTGCTAATTAAAATCACCTCGGTTGTGAATGGTTATAACAAAAGTATAAAGTTACAAGTTCGGAAAACAATGTTAATACATGCAGCCATGCACACTCGGTCCCCATTTTAGACTTAGTACTGCCAAATCTTACTATAATTTATAGTACTAATAAAAATAATAAATTAATTTCAAAGTATTTTTAATTTAATTTTACAAATTTAAATTTGTTCTAGGGATATAATCATTACAGAAAACAATTGCATAGCTCAGTTAAATTAGTTCTAAATAATACACATGATAAACTAAGAATTGTTTAAAAAACCTTTATCCTACAACGAACCAAAACTATATGAAAATAGCAACATTGCAAGAAAGTAACACTAAATTCCTAATTGGATATTTTCATGTCATAAAAAGGTATTTAAAAAATTTTATGAATTCAAATCGATTTATTTCCAAGTTATAGAAAAAGGAATTATTTTTGCAGTAAGGAACATCCAGTTTACAGTAAATTGAAATTGGCTTCCTCAAAACTAATATGCTTGATAACGAAGATAGATATTTTCGTCCAGACTTTGCATTTATTTAAGTTTATTGGTTCAGGCATTTCTTGTTTAGTTATAGTGTTAATCTAACGGCTTTTATAACTTTCCATATTTTTGGTTGTTTACAAAGGCTTTTTTTTCTACTAATTAGTAATCTACTTTTATTTTATCACAATTTAATAACTCCATATTTAGATTTTTCGTAACTTGAAAAAGTAATTGTCAATTTTACAAATATTTTCTGGAAACACTTTGATACGGAGTTGGTAAAATACGTTTAGTAACTTCACATTTGGGTATAAACAAATTTTCAATATTTTAAAATGAAAAAAGTCTAAAAGAATGTAAAGTGATTTTAAAATCCACTGACAAACTTTGACACGGTACAATAGAAGCCTAACCACGTCCATTAACAAGAAAATCCCCTAAATAGAAGACTTTTCTGGAAAAAATTGAAAATGTCCACTGTTTGAAAACTACCGGAAAATGTGTACACAAATTAATGTCTAGACAACATTCCAATTTTAACTATGAATGGTTGTGGAAATAACTTGTTGTTCAATAATATCAAATTGCTGCAGCTATATTGTTTGTTTGTTTAGAACTAACATATTTCAATACAACATGACCAACAACTTTATTCCTTCATATTTTATGGAGACAAAAATTGAACATTTATTATTTATTTATTTGAACACATTCAATTATAAGAAATAGTAAATGAATATATTAAATATGAACCCAAATTCTTTTAAAAACAACTTCAATTACATTCAATTATACTAAACACCATATCCAAATTCTTATAATAATTTACTTTTCTGGCCATTTTAATTTTTAGAATCGTAAAAAACTAAAGGATTTTTTATTGTTATAAGGCATGCTTTGACTATTACATTTCAATTTTGAATTGTACTAAATGTAGGTCTTATAAACACAAAATCGAAATAATCTATTATTTCAAAATCAAAAAATATCTTCCCTAACCTTTTTCAACTGACAATACACGATTGTGCTCTTCGACGTTACAATTATTGCGTTAGGACAAGCATTTCGGGAGAATCACGATTTGTTAGTGCAGTATAACGTATTCGTTCTGTTAATTGTTCTAGGTTATTAATATGTACTACGTAACTAATTGTTTCATATGGCCCCTTAAATAAAAATCACGGGGATTTAAAAACACTATTGCTCAAAAGCGTGTGACGAAATACAAAAATCCTACTAATTTAACATACAATGTTTATAAGTGAATACAAAGCTATAAATGAAATTATTTATTTTACTGTTTTAGAATAACGAAACAAAACTGTGTGATGTGTTTATAGTCTACTTAACTAAAACGACACGTTCGGTTGTTCGCCATTGCGGTGACTTTTAAACAATTCTGCAGCTTTACTTTAAAAGCGTATTTCTTCTAAAGAATTAGGAATCTTTTATCTTGGTTTAAAGCTGTCCCCTCGTGTATGGCCCAAGTTTGTCAGTGGGTGTAAAAATCAGCCTGTATAGGAAGTGTTATATTATTAATGGTTCGAATTTATTTATTATAGAAGTACTCCAAAACGGTATATTGAAAAAATATTCGTTAAAAACAGCACACAAAATCTGTCGTATTTTTCTTAAACCTATCATATATTGTTAAATATTCAGTAGCAATCATTTCCTTTTATAATTCTTCAGTTAAAATTTATTGTGAGTGTTGATCTTATATAGAAACTCGTTTAGATGTTGCAACGCAATTTTTATTCACTCAATTCAAGAGAACCCTCTGTATCATTGAGGTATAAATCCCTTTAGTGTACTAATCTATACATTTTCTGCTGATAAAATTTTTTCGGCTGCAACGCCGCAGTTGAATCACCATACCTTTAACTATTCTCCTAATGAACCAAATATATATAATATGGTTGTGAGTTCCCGGCACATTTATTCTTGGTGCTCGCATTCGAATATCATTTGTGTTGATATTAACACCAGATGCTTTAAAATTCAATAGAAATACCCCTTAATAATAAACGATACAGTAATCACCACTGCCTCTGTTGAAGTCTGGGATCGGTACCTAGATTTTCTTTGACGTGATATTTTACGATACATAGCACCTCTCAACTTAACAAAAACGTACGTAAAGAGACATTTGCAAATATGTTTGATTAAAACGTCACCATTACCATAACAATTGCATGTCACTATCATGATGTTAAATTCGCCGCTTCGCAGTCTAAATATAGCTTAGCAATATCAGAAACCATCTATAGAAGATCCTATTGTACAATATCATGAAGAATTCAACCATTTAGGTTTTGTCCATTCTTTTTGATGATTGCTAACAGTTTCATCTTCCAAGTTTTCCCGAGCATGCTTAGATTCAATAGTCCAACAGAATCATCTAAAGTGGTTCTCGTATCAATATGGCAACCGTGGTCGACTTACCTTTTTAACAAACATTTAATAATGTACACCCAACTACCACTTAAATACTTGTTACTTCACCAGAATGCTTTGCTATTTGTGGATTGATCAATCAAGCACTGCTTACATTATAACAAAATAGAGCTTCCCCATCATCTGTGCTTTAATGCGAGTAGTTTTTAAATGTTATTCCTAATATTCACAATCCCCGTAGGTTCTAAAACTAAACAATATCTCACATATTTCTCCAAACTTGTTAGAAGCAAATTTTGGACTACGAACGTATCACATAGTTGTAATTTAGCTTTTTAACAGCTCTTTGGTATGTGAAATAAGATACAAAAGCCATCTTAAGGATTTTCCTGTCGATGCCAGTAATCATCTTGGTCGGACTTCTTTCAGTATCCTGCGGATTAAATTAAAAGACTTTCAGTTGCCGTAATGTTTTTTTGCCAGGATTTTCTAGGCAGACTACCTTCCAGAATACCCTTTAGCATTCTTTAAAACAACAGAAATAATAAGCACGCCCTGTTTCACTGTTTGTGCACCATGAGTCCCATGCGGTTTGGCAATCGCCTCTCGACATGACGCGTACAGTTCATTTCATTAGAAGTAATGGCTCTGTAACATACAAGGTAAATATACTTATGTCAAACTAAGACAAACTGTCAGCCAGGGAAGTAACATAATCAAACAATTTATCAACCCCTCTAAACTAATCCTTTCTAATCCAACTACTCCCGCTACACGCTTTTTGCCAAAAATTCATAAAATGTCCAACCCTACAAATTTCTCCAGTATACCCTTAAGACCATTAGTCTCATTTACCAATGCAACCACTAAACCTTTAGCTACCTTTATATGTTCCATTTTATCAAAAATAATATAAAACGTTTGCAATTACCAACAACAAAGAGCTAATACTAAAATCACAAACATTAAACCCCCGACTGGCAGTTTCTTAATCTCGTTTGACACTAAAGATTTATTTACTTCTGTACCAGTGGATTAAATAAAATCAATAGTTAGGAACTTATTATATCAATCCAATTTTAATAATAAGACTACAGAATACCTTTATGAACTTTTTGAATTGTATCTTTTACAAAATAGTTTTAGTTAATATCAATTATTACAGAAACACAAAGGGATTAAGTATGGGTTCCCCGCTATCCCCGATCTTGGCCGAAATTTTCCTTAGAAACATTGAACAGACAAAACTAGTTAAATTCAATCAATCCATCAAGAACATAGTATTTTTATATAGGTATGTGGATGATACCCTAGCACTGTATAACGGACCCAATAACCATTAAAAATAATCAGCTGATCTTCGATATTTACAGGAAACCAACTCACACTAATCACACTCTAAATTGGCATGTATTTTGTTCAATTGCTTATAAAAGGTCAGCATACAATAGTCTGTTTTATAGATTATCCTTGAACGAAGAAGACCGCTTGAAAGAAACAAGCATTATATATCATATTGCACAGGGCAATGACGTCCCATTTAACGTGATACAAAACATCCATAACCAATGGATCAAAAAACAACAACTTAAAAATTATACATCACTCACCCCTGTTAATAACAACTTCACTGATATACAATCCATCCCATATCTAGGGCACATTTCATTCGATATAGCTAATATTTTCAAACCATTTAACATTAAAATTGTATTCCAGAAGAATCTTAATCTAAAATTTTTATTAAACATAGCCAACAAAAATTCGAATTTCAACAAGAGTGGAACATATCCAATAGAATGCCAAACATGTGCGACATCTAACATTAATAACATATACTGTGGCAGAACTAATAGAAAATTTGAAATTAGGTTCTCAGGATATATTAATCAAGCTAAAAAGAACAAGTACACGAGAAGCTCAGCAACTACAAAACACTTTATAGATTTTAAGTACACATCCGAGATTAGAAATACTAACAATTTTAAATTCCTTTTCATAACTAATAACAAATATTTGAATAACCTTGCGGAAATTTATTAGATTAACAAGTACAACAAGATACAAAAAAATAACAATACAATTAAACTAATTAATGATTTCATCCCAGTTAGCAATGCTTTTTATGACAAAATAATAGAATTAACTGAAAATCGATGATTCAAAGTCACAACAATGTAATAAATCAACAACAAAGCCGCTCTGTACATATAACAAAAATCCTTAACTTTTGATTTTTACAATAATTTTTATATACTATCTAACATAATAATTTTATCTTCGTAAAGACCATGTCAGTCAGTTTCTTTCTTACCTTTATTTTTATATATTTCTAGCAAATCACTTTATATAAAGCTTTTGAACCATACAACTCGCACATTTTATACTAGTTTCATATAACTAATCTCATCAAAAACAGTTTTAATTAGACAATTTTATTTTAAACCAAACTAAGGTTATTTTATAACTCAAAACGTTTTAAACAAGAAATTCTATATTTTCAAAACCTTTTAGAGAAAAATATTTTTATAAAATTTCTTTTAAATTTCACAATAACTATTTATCGACGACAAGTGGATTAGTTTTAATAATTAACATAGTAACTGTGTAATAAAGCTGTTTCATAATCTTTTATAATTTTTACAATACTGGTGGACAACAAACAAATTATCATTTTGTTTATATAAAGTTTGTTTATATAAGTTTTAAATTTTTGCACGCTTTATATTAATTAATTAATGTCTTGTTAGTAATCTATTTATTTATTGACAAAAACCAACTGTCTTTATTAATTGTAGCTGCCCTGAAGATGTATATATAAAATATCCGAAAACGTTCAGCATAAGATAATTAGTATTAAATTTACTTGGGGTAAGACTAAATTCTGCAATAAAGAAGTGCAATAATTGCATTCATTATTTTATATTAATTCACCCCAAATCCTAATAAGAAGGAAATATTTAATGTATAGTTATGACAATTTTCATAAAGAACCATATAAAAATTAAAAAGTTAGCTAAGAAAGAATCACCTTGTACAATACATGGTAGTCGAACATTTTTGGCTATTGCAATCCCAGGAAATTCTTGCAAACATACTTATCTTAAATTCTACGTTATATTTGTTTTAGGGCATTATTTTCTCTATAACATGCAATAAAATTGTTAAATTATAAATATAACAGTGCATTTTTTAAACAACGAAGCATCGAGGTCAAATGCATTTGTCGGTTGTCCTTGATTTTATGTATAGTAATATAAATATTAAAATACATATGTGCGCCATCTATTGCTAGAGTGAAGAAATATCCAGAAACTAAACTAAGCTACCCTTAATTTTTATAAATTTGTAAATCGAAGTAATAGCCATTAAATATATCCTATGTTTTTTAAACAGGGAAGCTTGATTTAGATGTACATTCTATTTTAAATACAAAAGAGATTTACATGAGCAATCTATTGATAAATTATAGAAATAAGTAAGGCAGCAAACTAATGAATTTAAAAATAAATAAAGAACTTTTATGTAAATATTTTTTGATATTGTACTAAAGAAATTTATTACAGATTTAAAACCAAGGAAAATATAAAAAATATTCTGTAAACTGACATAAAGGTGCATGTAATCTAACAAATGGTAATGAAATAACAATGACGTTTGTAATGATACCTCTATGAACGACAATTTTTATAATTTTCATCATTTCAATAACCTTCATGGTTTACAATTAAAAAACTTAATGTAATATAAACTATTAATTGTTAAATGTTTCTTAAACAGGTTTTATATAAATACGCATTTTAGGCGATTTAGACTACATAAAAAATAAGTTTAAATACCACTACATCATTGCAGTTCTTTAAAATGATTTGCTGTACTTTGTTTGGTAGATGACCCCCTATTTTTTTTTTAAATAGTTTCTATAATGTAGTTGATACTCAGTTCTTGTTTTAACCAGTCCTTCAACTTCGCTAATGTACATACAATTTAGCACAATTTTATGGTATGGTTTAATATATTTTCTTGTTATCGCTTTTATTTCAACACTTTAGCAACCATTATAATTGAATTTTGAAGTTCAAGCGAGGCCTACTTTTAAAAAAAAATAACAGTTATTTCAAAGTTACTTTGAATTCTTCCAAGAAAGATTTTATTAGTATATTCGTAATCTTTTGTTTTATTCAATACTGTTACATATTTTTGTTACTGTTTTTTGAAAATTATATGAATTTCGGTTAATATTGCATCTTGTGTGACTTTAAATCCTTTCAAATGGAAACAGTTATTCAAAGAACATATTGAAGTCGTTGAACATTTTAAAACTAAATAAATGTAAATTAACTCTTGGATACGAATTCTAAAATATGCAATTGAAAAGTAAGTGTTTAGGAAATAAATAAATTCAGTGAAGTAATTAATTAACTTTATTTCCTTTCCTTGCTTTTAAGGATTTTAAGTATTTAGTATTAATTAATTTCCGGAAAAAACGAAGAAAAATTTTAAAACGGTACAAAAACTTGCGCAAAGCGTATTAATCGTATTCCTAAATAGTCATTAATGACTATTTTATTGATTATCCATAGATATAAATTAAATTAAAAGTTAAAAATCATCAGTTAAATAACCAAATAAACACAATAGCAGAAATAATTGTATTATTCAAAATTATAGTGAATCGTAAAGGAAAATCGCATAAAATAAAATAGATGTTAATGAAAATGAAAGTCTCAGAGTTAATGCGAGGGTTATTTTTTCAGTAAAAATCTTTTGCACACACAACCCACGCAAAATATGATATGTGAAGGCACTATACGAGCTAAAACGACCTCGGTGTCTGTTGAGTTGCTTACAACATTAGCTAATTTTTGCATTGCATAATAAGAAACCATGGTCTTCGATTTTTGAATGCCTCAAGTATTCGTTCTGCCGAAATTCGTTGTGAACTTCCCACGTAGAATCTTACAACCCTTCGGTTGTTCGTGTTGCAATAGAAAACGAAACTTACCGCGGCTTCGCTCAGTAGAAATTAATCGGAGAGGGGCGTGGGCGGCTTTTTTACGTTGGTTTTGGCTCTCGTCCACAATTCGCAGATGCTACCTGTACGAAGGGAAAGAAATCATGTACCTGTAAAGGGCTCCAGTCATATGTACCCCCCTATCTAGTACGTACACCTCACATGGCAAAATGCACGACGACTTCTGAGTCCTAGTGCTACCCTAACCTAAAGAAAAACTAGGTTGTTGAAACAAGAAATGAAATACACCTGAAGTAAAACAAGACATTCGTTTATTATCGTAAGAGAGTTCGGCAATAAATACAAACAAAAAAGATTAACAAAGTCAACTAAACCTACGTTTAAATTGTTATCCCTTTTGGAATACCAAAATGACAAACTAGGTTTTTTACTTTTGCCTTAACGGGATCTAGGCCACCCCATATTTCTAAGTTCCCAACACTCAACAAAGATAATAATGTTTAAAAGCTACATTTAAACTTTTTTCCCTTTCGGAACACCAAAATGACAAACTAGATTATTGACTTTTACCTTAACGGGATCTAGGTCACCCGATATTTCTAACTGATAAGAAATTTATGTTACAATTAACATTCCCAAAAATAAAATACTTTAGAATAGTCGAAAACAAAGCACAAGCTACTCCTCTCCGTTAACGCTTATCAAAGCAAAAATTAATTTTTCAAAACAGAATAGTAGTCAAAATTACCGTGAATAAAACTAATAGCGTTAGCCAGACGACATCTAACATCAAATACGTTAGAGGAGAAGAAACATTTGCTATTTATTATCAATATTCTAGCATTATAACTTGACAGGTGCTATAAGATATAAATTTCAAAAAGTACATATTGTAGCTAAACATAAAGAAGTGAAATATTAAAAAGCAATTTAAAATAAAAAGCTTAAGTAAATTCTGTAGCTTTTAATTTTACTAAAATTCTCAAATATTTGTTGCAAATACAATAACTGAATTAATCGTCGTGGAAATTTTCGTTTACAAATGAAAATTTAACGTCACACCTCGTATATGTAACTTACTATAAATGTAAACAATTTTACGATAAATTCTACTTTTTTAATTTGTGTAAACAAACCCAAATACAACTGCGCGAAGGTAAAACTTGAACAAAGCAATTTATTTTAATTCACAAACTTCTTTAATGAGTTACTTTAAACTAAGACTTAATTTTTATCGAAAAGAATAAGTGCATAAAAGGTAAAGGTAAACATTACTTGAACGATTTTATTCAAATTGAAATTCTAAAATTACGTTAGCTTCTTATGCTGTCAAATATATTATGTTTGAACTAATGAATTTTCATTCCCAAAAGTTGGTAATTTAGCATTACGTTGTTTTTAAAGTATAAAGGACATCAATTGGTAACATGCTTTTCAGTTACCTTAAAAAGTTGAAGTTCAAACTTTCGTCAGCATATGCGAATTGAAACGCATGACGGCTAATAAAGACAGACCAACCTGGGCTCCGTATGAAAGAGCGTCAACGACGACATCAGCCTCGGAGGCTTGCCAGATGTAACCCTTTTCTGTTGAAGACCAACAATTTATTGCACTTTGACGGAACTATCCACATTAATATTGCCAAGACTAATTTGCTTTGTTAATTAGGTTTTCCAACAAGAAAGCGGCAGATGATGACAAATGGACTTTCTTCTAACTTTTATGAATTCAGAACAACCATGCTTATGAAGTCCCACCGGTACTTGTTGCTATAGTTAATGATGAAAATTAATTGAGATTTAAACAAATTTAATCAAACTTATCCGTGATAGCGTAACACGGCGCGATACAGTCAAAAGAAAATAAACTAACAAATAATGTAACACACTATGATTAGAAATTTAGTGTGGAGTATTAGACGACGGTCTTCAACCAACGGCCTTCTAATACTGACACTCAAATTCGTATTTGCGGCGGCTTTATCTGAATACCCGTAAAACACAGGGGCACACTTAGTTGAAATGTTACATTCATATTTTTATTTTACAACCAAATTTATGGATTTCACAACAAACTAGCGAACAATTCAAAGGCGTAAATTAATTAATTCAACTTGACATATTAAAATTCATTAAAATACCATTGATTAAAAAGATAACGTTACAAACTTGTGAAAATGTACAGGAAATGTGTTATAAATGAAAACATGTGCGAATATGGTATCGGTTGTTTGATTCAGGAAAAAGTGTGCATGCCCAAAAGACATCTAGACGCTTCCATGTCATCACTTATGACTCGACTAGCAAGATAGATTACCACGCCTTTGAAAAAAAACGATTCACTATTGACGAGTTCAGTAATTTTTTTTTATGGTAACAGATGAAAAAGTGAAAAAAGAACGGCAATAAACTAGTTGAATCCGACAAACGTAAAACTTCTATGGCAACGGTATCGTAAAACTTGCGCCACGTCTTAGTAAGCGTATAAACATCCATTCGGTTAACATAGAATAAAAACAAATTTTCAAATTACTAGAATTAATAAAATTTAGTTATAAGGAAATTTTCTTATGTTTATACCAAAATGGTTCTTATTTAAGAAATACAAGCAGTAGCCAAAAACGCAATGAAAACGCTGAGGGTTGAGAAATAATAATAGATGAGCAACAAAAGTTGTATTGGTTTAAAATTATTAAGGAAAAATAAAAAAACCAAAACATAAAAAAACAAAAAGATAATTAGAACTTTCGGAAGATATAAAAGTAGTTACTATAAATAATATTAAAATTTTAAATTGAACAATCTGACAAAACCATATTATAAGCATTAACGTGCTTAACCCTAAAAGCACTAGGTGTCGTTATTTTGAATAATACCTGTCAGAAAATTTACCAATAATTATGTAATGGTAAAAATTAAGTGATCTATTAGAAAATCCCAACCAAAATTCTGAAAATTAAATAAACATGACTAATATAATATGGCAGTGCCATGAGCCTACCTGTAGTAGGGGTTAATAATAAATTCATAATGTAGAAAAGATTAGAAATTCCTACAACCAAGCAAATTTCAAAATTCCTAAATTTAAAAAAATTCTACACCGATGAGCGCTCTACTGCTGAGATTCAATTTCATTAACTTTGATCTGGAGACTGTTAGGCCCTATAGATTGTAATTAAAATCAACTCAGATCCAACATTAGAAAAATGAACTAAATTTACATACATTTCGATTTTCTAAATATATTGAAAGGAAATAGCACATAACTGTATTTCTAAACATATACCAAGTAGTAAAAAATCAAAACACCGCCGCCTAAAATAAGGTAGCAATTACAATAAAGACAAGCAATAAAAAATCCAGCCGGGTTTGTAGTTGATCGTACAACATCCTCGAAGGTTCCAACGGCAATAAACAAAAAACACGAATGGAAAATAGTTTGAAATTCGGATTCATGATTGGTAAAACAAGTCCGGGAAATAGATGCATAATAGTTAATAAAAAGCCCTAAAACACGAAAATCATCATGTTTATTCGTATGTGAACTGCTGTGAAAAAGACAGACAATAGCGAAAAATTAAATTACGTCGAAATTTAATTCAGAGACACATAGTGAGTAGATTAAGTGCACGTTTAAAATATAAAAATAAAAAATCCTCTACGTGAGTCTTAAAAAATTACAAACGCTAATGTAGCATATAAAATTTAATGAAAACCCGGGAGCTTTTAACCGAGTCTCGAACGCGGGAAGACAGGGAAACAATAAAAGGCTACCGGTAAGTTTAAGAGTCAAGCGATCCGATAGAGCTTCAAGGTACCGGAGTTTCAACTTGTATCAAAATACTCGAGACCTGAGATCACTACATTCAGAACTGAAAAGGGCATATAAACCTCAATAATTATATTATCAACATCCGAGATAAAATAAAACAGTTTAAAGTAAGTGCAGGTTTAATTACAACCTGATAACCTCATGATATCAGAATAGCAAAATTTCAAAACGATTTAACGTAATATTACTTTAAAGTGAGATTAAATTTACAACATAGAATAGTTTCCTCAGACGGTAAAGACATTCAGCTTTGTTGTTTACATTTTGGCTGGCTGAGATTTGAGGTCATGGAATCTTTTGTAACCATTCCTAGATTTTTAAAATTGTCTAATAGCATTGCATTTCAATGTTTTTAATGATATACATATATATATATATATATATATATATATATATATATAT